>JAQFVV010000265.1:873553-996053 GCA_028023455.1 Epiperipatus broadwayi | reverse complement strand
GTCTCAAAAATGGGAAACACCATCTTGATAAGAAATTTACTTCTGCAACTAAAATAAAAATTTGATTATAATGCAACAATCACAGCATTTTTCAAACTAATGATACATTTTTTTGTATTGATTTATTCAAAACAAATGAAAAACAGTGTTAAACTTGCAAAGCATAATCTAATCTTCCATTTTATGTTACATTTTAAAATAAAAATAAATAATTAAATATCTTTATATTCAGGAGATCATAAGAAATTTGAGTACCAGAAATGTCAAAATACTAATTGATAAGAGTACAATAATCTCCAGATTTCAACAGTCTAACAGCTGCAGTAAGTCACACAGGGCCATATTTATAATTACAAAATTGAGTGTAAATTTTCTAAAGCTTCAATGAATAGCTCTTATCAACCATCACTGAAGACACCCAACTTTTCCATCATTATGGTAATGTATATGGGAGGGCAGATGTTTTCCAATAAAAACAATTGTCCAAAAGATCTGTTTTGCAAAAACTGAATCAAATTTTTAATCAAGTATCAGTGTATAGAATAAAATGGAATATTGCAAGTCGATTTTTTAAAGTTTAATTTTCTTTCAGTTTATTTCAAATAATTAATAATATAACTATTTGTATACTATCATGTTTAAATGTTTATTTATTCATTCAAAGTTTCTTTGGAAAACATAATAATCATTTATTACATTCAAAGATCAGTCTTTCAAGCTAATTGTGCATGAGTCCCTTTTGAGAGTGTTAAATAATAAATGAATACTTCTCTCTACAATACAAGATATAGTATTTATGCAGGAATAAAAGGAACCCCTTATCCTTGAACGTAATACAATTGTACACATAGCATCATATAAAAATAAATGCTTATTTAATTATCATTTATGTAATTTGCACCTTAATAAGCAACATAAATAAGAATTCAGAAATAATATTCTACATTATAAATCCATAGTTTGACATTAAATTGATACAATGATAGAATTTAAGTGGAAATTCAAAGTCATCCAGTGTAATAAAGTTGATTTCTTTAAAAAAAACTCATATGGGATTATTACTCAGGAGTTCATCATAAGTTCAAGCACAAATTCTACAGTTGCCAGGATTAATGCTATGGAATATTCAAAACCTTCCAGTGTAGTAAGATTGATTTCTTTAAAAAAGGCATGTCTTTATTGATCAACAAGTTTAAGCCTCAAATCTGCAAATGACAGAATCAATCCAGGAATTCCTTATCTTATGTTGGACACTCTTCCAATTGTACCAAACTGTACAAGATAAAAAGAGATATGGTGTTATTGCTCAGGAATTCATAACAAGTTTATGCACCAAATATGCAAATGACTGAGTCAATCCTGGAACTCCTAATATTATGATAGAAACTCTATCAATTGTGCCAAACTGCACAAGGTAAAAAGAGATATGGCTTTATTGCTCAGGAATTCATAACAAGTTTGAACATCAAATCTGCAAATGAGAGAATCAATCTTGGAACTCCTGATCTTATGTTGGACACTCTACCAATTGTTCCAAATTGTACAAGGTAAAAAGGCATATGGCTTTATTGCTCAGGAGTTCATAACAACTTTAAGCATTAAATCTGCAAATGACAAAATCAGTCGTGGAAAATCTGATCTTAAGTTGAACACTCTACCAATTGTGCTAAACTGTCCAATGTAAAAAAGAATATGGCTTTATTGCTTAGGAATTTATAACAAGTTTGAGCATCAAATCCACAAATGATAGAATCAATTCTGGAATTCCTGATCTTAAGATGGACACTCTACTAATTGTGTTAAACTGCACAAGGTAAAAAGTGATGTGGTTGTATTTCTCAGGAGTTCATAACAAGTTTGATTATTAAATCCACAAATAACAGAATCAATTCTGGAATTCCTGATCTTAAGATAGACATTCTACCAATTGTGCCAAACTGGTAAAAAAAGATATGGCTTTATTACTTAGAAGTTTGTAAAAAGTTTGAGCACCAGATCTGTGAGCATCAGAATCAAACCTGAGATCTCCTGATTTCAAGTCAGATGCCTCTCCAACTGCACCAAATATCTGTTATTCAAAGATTGTTTCAATTTTTTAGCACATAGAAACATATTGAATGAAATTAGAAGATTGGAATAAATCATTAAAAGTGAAACATCATTTTGGTTTATTTCAAATATTTAAAAAACATTGTTAATTACTTATTTATATTTTTAGGATCTATTTATTTTTAAAAAAATTGCAAAATGTTTAAACAACAATTTATTAACATTTTGAATCATATCTATTAATCATATTAATAATTGCAATTTCTTTTTTCACAAATTGGATCAATGGTATAAACAGGAAAACCTCATTCCAATTTTGTATAAATTACAAGGAAAAACGTGCATTAAACTTAATTCTTGGCCAATATGTCAACAATTATTGAAGTATTACTTGATTCTTACAAAACTTTGCCTACTTTTTACCTATTTCTATATGATAATGCTTTATATGTGTTTGGTTTAAATTCAACTATTAACAAATGCATATCATTTCCAGGTCTGAATAATAAATTCAGTCTTTAATTAAAAGAAATCTAAATTAGCCATGATTGCATGTAGGTAACTTGCTTGTTAATTAGCAATCATTCCTAAGATTTTTTTATCAATCCTTTCATTTCTGCTTTTAAAGCTTTACATTATTGTGAAAATTCTTCATTTCATTATTGATTTAAACCAATAATGGTCAAAGACTCATGAGGTGTATGCAATGTTCACGTAATATCAGAAACAATTCAATAATCAGATATAAACCCCATGACCAAACCAGTCTGGTGCTAGAGATTTAAATGCATTACTAGGTTGGTAATCATTGATTACTCGAAAATACTACAGGTGGCACTAAGAAAAAGTTGCTCTCATTTCTATAACAATTTTCTATTAGAACTTTGTATGATTTTTTTTATCCATTTAATGACTCTCTATGACATTCTTAATTAATTTATTTCTTTGTTTTTGATTATATAAAGGTTTTATGAATTTTCTTTAAAATATATTATATACACTAAACATATTTGCGAAATTTTGTTTGTTTTACAGCATCATTTACAAAGGGCAGTAGTTTATGAGATGTGATATTTAAAAAAAATCATCCATTTCTAATCTAATTATAAATTGCCACATGTTCTTTTTTAAATTAAAGTCTTTCATAAATAATCACCATCAGAGACTCAATCAGGATTTTTTTAATGAAGTTAAAACAAACTTATCTATATTCATAACAAATGGTTTAAAGCAATATTATATATCAGAAACGTGAAAACCTTGAATCCCTGTGCTGCACTTTTAAAGTTTGATAACTTTTTAATTTGCTAAACACAGTCAAAGTTCTAAACATCATATAATCACCATTTTCTATGCTTACACAAGCTATTAAAAGAGAGGTGAACCGCTCCATACAGTAATGCCTTTTGCCTCTGTTTTAACAGTCAAACTAATATATATATATATATATATATAATATTATAAATCGATGTCTGTATTTCTTCATAATAATATACACAAATTTATAAATAAATATTTAAAAATACAGTATTTCTTTATGTGATATTGCATTTTATGCACCACCTACATTAAATAAATTAATAAACAATTCAAAGGATAAAACTTTATTTACAAATAAAAATTGTATCATTTACAAATGGACATGTGGGTGTGGCTGTGGATATATAGGTGAATTGAGGTGCACGTTGGAAAAAAAAACAAAGGAACACTTATTGTTATTTAAAAGGGTTCAAAATACAAAACAAAATTTTAAAAATAATGATAATTTATCAGCTTTTGTCTTTTATGACCATAATAAATCATGTATATATGGTTTCGATTTTAATTATAACAACGTAAAAATATTGGAAATTGAAAGAAATAATAATAAAAGGAAAATTAAAGAGGCGATGTTGATATGTAAATATAAGCAACATTTGGTTAATAGGCAAGCAGCAAACATTAAGATCACAGAATTATGGGAAAGTTGACATCATAGAATTATGGGAAAGCTGACATTTTAAATGTGGTTATACATATATTTTTTATAAGCTCTTAAATACTGTATTTTTAAATATTTATTTATAAATTTGTGTGTATATATATGCTGTATGCACAGATAATGAAGCTAGAAAATATATGTTTAAAAGTGAAATTTTATTAAAATATAAAACTATTAAATTATAGAGCTTAACGCTTTTAAGAGACTACTTGCTCTCTATTCATAGCTGCTGTTGTTATAACTTCATTGTAGAAATTGAAATTTATGCAAATTGATGCAAATGAGTTATAACTGCCATTTCTGAGACAGTGCAAAGCATGCTTCTCTTCTACTGATGGACTTGGGGTCACTAACTATATGAAACGCCTCCCTAATCTTGCGTCGGCATCATATCTTTCAGAGCATACAGTGTTGGCAGGGATGGGTTCAAATTTATAGTATAAATGCTCCTTCATGTTCGCAGAAGATGGAATTGCCTTCCTCTTGGTTTTACTTTTATTCTAGATATATTTGTGTTGCACTACTCTATTGGCTATGTTCGTGTGGGTTTCCTCATAGTATGCACTTTGACAGTTGGCTTGAGGGCAGATCACTTTGTACACCACCTGAAGAGTGAGCTTGGATGTGATTCTATGTTTTGAGTTGTTTATAAGTCTGTTTCTGTTCACAGGTGACTGGTAAGCAATGCTAAAGTCTTTGGATAGTGTGTTGTTGAGGCATTTGGCCAGGGGTTGGATATATGGTATAAAAATTCTTGGCTTATTGTTTTTGATATGGTTATGATGAATATTATAATAAAACTTAATGAATTTCCTGTTGATAGACAATTGTGAATATACAATTTTATTTAAATCTGCTATATACTGGTCCAGGTTGTGTCTCTTATCAGCTTCATATTTGCATAACATGTGGTTTCTAAATAAAAATGAGAATAATCCTGCCATTTTATGAGAATAGGTTGCATACAATGTAGAGTGAGCTGTACCACATTCTTCTACTGGCTTGACAATCATGGTGTAATCTAGTTGATTGACGTTTCTGCCAACATTTGTGTTCAGGTAACTAACATGTTGAGTGCAACTTTCAACTGTATGAGTGTAATTAACTTTAAAGATACTCTGTAGACTGGTGTGCAGTTCTGATGTAAAGTGGTCAAGGTTTGCAATGTGTATATCATCCACATATTGAAGGTAAATGAGATGTGTAGTTGTGCCAAAGAATTTTGGTAGTATATGTTTTTTTGTGATGATTCAACATAATGCTGGAAACAATGCCACTGAGTAGTAGGTCCATTGGCCAACCATTAGTCATTTTAAACCCTCTGCTTTTGAAAATTGCAAGCCACTTAAGGAATTCATGTATGAACTTGATACAAGCAGGTGGGCATTCACTGGCTATCAGTGAATCATTGATGATCTCACTTGATTGTGATTGATCAATGGATCCATAGAGTTTTGTGATGTCAAGAGTTGCCAGTTTAAAATTTGGTGGGATGATAGCTTGTTTAATTTTCCCAATTGTATACTCTCCAATGTTTTATGTTCTATAAGCCATCTGTTGGTGAGGGTAGCAGTGTTAAAGTAATGTGCTGTGCCAAAGTCCAGCATAAGATGTAAAGGTTTGTTGGGCTTGTGCAATTTCACATTGGTGAATAGTCAATGGATATATATATATTTGTATTCTGATTTTGAAAATACTATATCTCGAGGTGCTTGTAATACCGAGATGGTAAATTAATTGTGATTTAGCTTGTAATTAAAATCATTTAAACGTGCAAATTTTAATTTCTCGATTTGAGTATTAATTTTATTGTGATATTCGTTCTCACTGATCAGTGTGAAACAGTTGCCCTTGTCCTCTTTTAAACAGATGAGGGAGTGGTTAGTTATAAATTGTCTAGTTGTGGCAATCATCTGGTTCCAAGCATTGACATGTGTATTAAGTTGTTTGTTGTTTATGTTTTTGATGACATGCATTATGATGATTTTTTCAATGGGTTATTAATTAATTTTGCATCAACATCTGTGATGATTTCAAGCTTCAGATATGGGACCCAGCTCAAAGTAGCACTTATTTAAAAAATGAACATTAGATTTGAAGCAGTCTTTGTTAATTCTTCTTCTTTTCTTCTATTTTGTTATAGGTAAACAAATGAAACAACTTTTCTTTATACATTTATTTAATAAGACAATAAAGCCAATTACTGAAAGCTTTAATACTTTTATAAATGTAAATGACAATAATCAATTTTTAAGTTATCAACAATCTCAACCTGTAGTTAAGGAAACTTTATTTAGCAATAAAGATGGTGCCAACTTTGCCTATAGTCTGATATGTTTGTATAGACAATAAAGATTCCAGTTTGACCAAGGAGTATAAGATTAATAATGCAAAGAATGTTAAACAAACATCATAAATCAAGGTTTCTTGTTTACAGGATGAGATTGTTGATAGCTTTAGGATTTATTGTTAAAATTTACTTAAATACACATCTTGATTTCATTTTTATTTATTGGCTAACAGTTTGTGTGACCAATAAACTTCATCAGAGATCATAACACCTTTAATAATGTTAGAATGTTGTTTTAATTTTTAAAAATATCAATTCTAATATTATTAAGAATTTTTTAAACTAAAACAAACATTAAATAAGGTAATAAAAGGTATGGTAATAGAAGGTCTGATGAAGACTGTTTGATAATCAAAACTGTTAGCTAATACATAGTAATAAAAACAAGATTTTCCATTTAAAAGACTGTATAAAAATTGTTTTTTTATTTACTTATAATAACATCAAATTTACCATCAATATTTTTCAATTGAATCTTTTAATGATAATAGTTATTATTTTAATTATTTAATGTTTCTTCCTCTCTCACCCTTCCACCAATTTAGATCTGTAAATGAATGCCCATATAATATTAACTTCTTGTAAATGGTCACTGCTAATATACCATTACTTTATTTAGCATGTAGATTTTTAAAACCAGCATAACTACTGTAAAAGGTCATCATGGAATCTATAAAGATTCCATCCATAAAATAGATTTACTAGTGACTTTATAAAGTTCTTCAATTTTACCATAGTGCCCATAGATTTGACAGTTATTAATTATGCTTTTGATGTTTTGCATTTTCCAATATTAATGTAGGTCATTGATAGTTGGATACCAATAAAGCAGATAAGTGTAATGACTATAGTTTGTACTGAATCAGTTGGTAAAACTCAAGTTATGTTTAGAAAGATCAAATCCAGCTGACTTTACTGCTAAATCAAAAAATTCCATCTTTTATGCCATAATTTTTGTTTGTAGATTTTTGATTGAATATTAGAAACAGTATTAAGACAAGTTTTGGTGGTTAAAGTTATATTTTTATATGTTTCTTGTGAGGCAATTTGTATTCTAATGTCCTTAAGATAGGAGAAGGGTAGAAGGAATATATTAATGAATATAAAGCTTGTAGTATTCAATTGATTACACAGAAGTTTGGTGTGTGAACATTTTCTCTTAACAGGTGCATGGCATTAACCAGCCAAAAATTTTAATGATAAAGAAGGTGATAATACATTCCTTCCAATGCAACCCAAGTAGTGTCAGAAAGTCATCCAAAGAGGTAATTCCTGAAAGTTGATTGAGATACAACTTTAGATATGTGAGGGAAATGATCAAACATTTAATTTTTAACAATGATATTTAGTGCAATGTCCTATAAAGTAATGAATTGAAATAAAATTCATTTCAAATGCATTTATAGATATCTAAACAAAAACAACACCTGTAAGCATTAACTTTAATTCAGTGAAAGTGCCCATATAACCTCCACTTGCACTGACTTGTAGTTTAATTTACAAAAGCTGAATATATCTATATTGCCTTTGCATTAGTACCATATTCATGGTTATAAACACTTATCATAAACATTTCAAAAATACCCATCTTTTACATAATTGAACATTATTGTTTCCTAATTCATTCCATTTTCATTTCATATAATAAATGTATTTTTCTTTGATTTTTTTTCTTTCCACCATATTTTTTTTAATATATCAAAGCTACATTCTCATTTTTGTTCATAATTACAGAATACTGGCGATTTGTAAAAATAGTTTATAGATTTTTGATATTCTCATTTGTAAATTAGTTTACAAATTCGAATTGACTATTCCAAAACAGTATATATGACATTAGTTCAATTCATTACATCTGCTATTACATTTATATTATAAAACCTGTTCAATTTCATAGATTTTCTAAATCCCACATTGAACTTTTCTGCTTCAGTTTTATTTCCAGTACTTAGAACATATGATCACACCATCCACTTTTTATATTTGTAACTTTTTCATTCTTGCACATACTATTTATTTTAAAGCACTCTGTGTATTTCTATAAAATTTATTAAAACCAGCATTTCATCATCACATTAATTTTCAAATATTATCAATTCACTGTAGAATAAGGGTCTCCCCAAGTTTAATCCTGCTTCCCAATCTTTAGCCTCTCTCTTTCATAACATAACTGTAAATTTTAACATTTCAATCATCCCCCTTACTTATGGTCTTTTTCTAAGTCTTTTATACTCTCTTGGCATCTGATTTAAGACTGCAACTGTCAATCTGTTATTTTTTAAAAAATGTTCACCCAACTTTCAAACCTTTTTTGATGCAAAAATAATCTCAAACCAGCATGTTCATATAAGTTAAGAATTCAATGCATAACATCATTGCAGTCCCTAATATTAAATTGTTCAGCTATCATTTTGTAATACAAATGAATCATTGCTCTGCTTTTATGTTATTTCCAAACGACAGATTTTATTAACTTTTTAATCCTGATCTTTAATAACATTACTAAACATTATTGATATCATATGGTGCACTGTTAGAAATTTCATCCTCATCCTTTTTTATATACGCAATGTTTACAAATGATTTAATATAGGAATAACTGCATTATTCTTTTGTCTGCCAATACTAAAATTCAATTATTCTGCATATTGATAATCCCATATGATTACATTTTGACGTTTTCTTTCAAGAACATCCAGCGCTCCTCTAATATTATTGCTTTCTTAATAAGATTTATAAATTCAATGAAGATTTAATTCCAACTCTTACAAAACCCAGTTTCTTTTTTTAATATTTTATGTTCCATGCTTCGATGCTTGTTAATAATACTATCAAAATTGTTCAAACTTTTAAAGAATAATGCTCCTTATGTGTTCTTCGCAAATACTTTTGTAATATGGCTAAATACATATGCAAATATTTTCACCTCTTATATAACTTAAAAAGATATTTTCTGAAAACACAATTAATAAATGTCTTTATTATTTTTTATGTTGGAATTAACCAATTTATTAATTTTTAAGAAAGAAAATTTACTAAAACATTTTTTTGTTTAAAAATGTTACCCAACAACATGATTTTTATTTATACTCTATTATTATTTAAATGTATAAAAAGATATGTTGTATCTACTATAGAAAGGTAATCAATCTGATTGCTTCTTTATATGTACTATGAGGAAACTAGAGCAAATTTAAGAGACATAACATTTTGCTTATGTACCAAAAAAAAAAACTATTTTTACAAAAGCGTCAATATTTTAAAATTATGAAAACTTTAATTATTCACTTAGTTTCAGTTAGATATTTTTTGCATTAATTTATCAACCAAAAAAAATGACAAAAAGAGAAAAAATTAAGAAAGCTTAAGTTAATGTGAGACATCGATATATGAAATCTAAGAGTTAATATTATTTAAATAAAAAAATATTTCACCATTAACATTTTAAATTTTATTGCTATCATAAATATAATGCCAATCCATTATCCATTAAAACTAAGTTTAGCTGCTTTTTAAAGTAATATTCTTTTTATACTCTGATTATAGTGAATGCATATAAACACAAAATAATGTTAGCTGTTTGAACTGTTATGCTATCAAATGAAAAAAATTTTATAGCTATTAAAATATTTGAATCTACTTTCACAGGCATAAAAATCTAAGAATAAAATAGTTTTATTACAATAAAAGTGTTGTACTTATTTATATTTTCTAGGTCACAAGAATTGGGTTATTTTCATTAGATTGCATGTGCTAATTACTGCATTTATTAAATGTTCTTATATGCTTACATTTCCCTTATAAATACATTGAACTAGATCCCTCTCAAAATTACCACATTAACCAGGTTTAACTAGGCTTGAATATCTTTTATAATATTTTTTTAATATTACAGGAATGAACACCCTTCAAGCAGAGAAGTAGAATACCATTGTTAGATAAACCATCAATGGTACATGGAAGCTATACAAAGCATAACTTACAATCACATTTCCAGGCTATAATACTTTTTAATATCTGAATTCAAACCCTGCCATCCAAAGCATTTATTTGTTTTGAGGATCCACTTCAGATACCAGCCAACTATATGTTATAAAATTGGAATGCTAAGTATGACAGGAACATAATCCAGTACTTGAAATATCCCATGGCTAGCTCATACTTTTATCAGGGTCCAGCACATTACTTAACACATAAAAATAAACATACTCTTAAATTAATAATGACACAGTGACAAAAAAGAAATATAATAGATCAAATAATATTTAAGCAAACATTAATATTTATTCATGCACACACATATCTAATATAATTTAAAATAACACAATATAATATGTACATAAAAATATAAACAATTACTTTCAGGCTAAAATTATGATACTCCTTTATTAATTAAAGTTCATTTTAAATAAGTATAAAGTGTCTATAGGCAAGTATCAAAATATCTTTACCTAGCTTTTCATGATTGCTAGTTTCCAACTAGTTGGATTTTTGATTATCCATCAATGGCTTCGTGGCTTTCTTTCCAGGTTCCTGTTAAATAATGAGAGAGAGAGTTTGTGGAAGCATCTATTTCACCATTTTAGCATTAGTTTCCAGTGAGGGTTCAGGCAGGGACAGTTGATTTGCAAAGGACTTTAGGGCCTGAAGCCCAGTCACACACAAATTCTAAACATGATCTAATGATGCATTTTTGCTAGATCTGTGGCTTCTACAAAGATCTTTTTCACAAATTATATTCTATCCTTACATTTCTGGATCTCTGGAGCAATGAATAATGTAATACACAAAATGAATATTGTACTGAATTTGATTACAAAATGAATGCTGGAATGAATAACAAATAGATGGTGATGACTTTATATATCCTTCTCTCTCATTATTTTAATTTCTTATTATTATTTTCAATTTTAATCATAACTTGAATATATTTTGTTTTTTAATTAATTTTTACATTTTGTTTTATCTAATCTTTTCTTAGATTAATCTACTATCGCTTTTATGAGATAGTTTACATAGTTTTAATTATTACAATCATTGGTTTCGATTTTATTATTAATCAAAAATCATACTAGCATTCCATATTAATTAATTAATTGGTCTTTTTATTTTCAATTTTTATTAAGATTTATTTTTACCATTATACAATAAAGAGAGTTTTCTTTTTTTAAAAAGAGGTTTTTAAATCTCTGCTATTCTAGATTTCCCTTGCAATACTAAACTTTTCTATTTAAAAAAACAACAACAATATAATGCAATCTATTTATTCTACAAAATTGTGTTTTTTAAAATCTATTTCTGAAATAATTATTTCAACTGTTTTATTTGGTTTTTTTAATACATCCAATTTTATATTCTGAATTATAAAACATGTAATGTGTATATATGTAGTTTTATACATATATCTCTCACTAGCATTACATCACATCCCCCTCCCTATGTGTGAGATGTAAAATGCATCAATTTGACTCATTTTAGCTCTTACACTAATTTTTTATTAGGTTTACCATTTGATTTTTTATATTTATGTTTATTTTTCTCTAAATTACATTTTCAATCATAGATATTCCTATTACCTGTGGGTCTGTCTGATTATTTTGATTTGTTTAGGTTTTGTCAGGTGATTCCTTTTTAATTTTAATAAATTTTAGTGAGCAAGCAGTATAAATTACTTTCTCTTCCTAACTCTTTGCCACAACAAATGCATTGTTGGCATATTTGCATACTATGACATAAGAATCCTCATAAATTAGCTGAAACTTTTTATATACATGTTTTTCTGGGTGGCTCACAGGGTTAATTCTTATCATAATGTTATCAGCTATCACAAATGTACCATTTACATTCCCTTTCTCCTCTTGTCTTAACTCACCCATCTTCCTTAGCTTCAGCTATGCTAGAGTAATGTCCCTATCCCTATCTATAAGACATGTATCCAATGGCAGTTTAGTTTTAAATGGATAGGGTACATTCTTCACAAAATGAAGCCATACAAGTTCAAAATCCATGGATTCATTTTTTGTACAATTTATCATATTAATAATCTGTTGAATTCCCTTAACCCAATATCTGTGATTATCCTGTATTTAAACTCTAAGTAATCACTCTAATTCCTGCATGATCCACTCATGGGTTTTAGACTGTAGATTAGGAATAGATGTGAGTACATGATTTATCTTATGTACATTTTTTCCATTCTTCAGAAATAAATGAAGTTCCATGATCATAGATAATTCTATCTGGATTCTAACAATTTTAAAATGCCACTGCTCTAACACCCATATAATTCGCTTGGTGTTTGCTTGTGACACCAGTTATGCAGCCACTGGTTTAGAAAAAATATAAACTAGCCAGATATCTCATGTTATTAAATGGAAGCAATGGTCCATAATAATCTATGGCTACTAGGTTATTGGTTTGTTGAAAGTGAATAGGCATAAGTGGATCTATGCCTGACATATTGAGCAGTTTTGTTTTAAGACATAGCTCACAATCATTGATGATGACCAGAATTCTGGCATACATCCCTGGCCAGTAGAACAAATGACTTAACCAACCCTTGACTTTACTTGTTCCATAATGTCCATACCTTTGATAAACATATTTAACCATCTGCTTCTGGTGAGCAACAGGTATAACTATACATTTTGTCTATTTTATTCATTCTTTCTGTACTATAAAAAAACCCTTTTATGCAATAGCCCTTTCTATCTCTCCACAAAGAGTTGGTTCTGCTTCCTTTTACAGGTTAATGATGCAAATATTTTATTATTTTCCAGCAGTCAGAGTCTGGCTTCCATCTATTTCTATTGTGACAATACACAGATCATTACAACTTATATGCTGTTGGTCTGGTGAAGTCAAAAAACAGTTTAATGTATCTTCTACCAGATTCTCTCTACCTTTGCAAAATTTTACACTGTAGTTAAAATCATGAGGGAACAGGCTTCACCTTATTAGCTAGGTGTTTGTTAAAAACTATACTTTAAAAATTCAATACTCTTGTAAGCTGTAATTACAGTCAAACTGATGGAATTTTTGAAAAGCCCAAATGATCACTAAAAATTCCTTTTCCATCATTGTGTAATTTAGTTGAGGTCCCTTCAATAAACAACTTACAAAAACAAGGATACCCTACCAGCCCCTCTTTTCTGACCCCACTACTGTCAGTTTGTACAAATGGTTTACAAAAATCAGGATATGATGGCATAATTTTCTTTAAGAGCCTCATTTTCACATTTTGAAAACTGCTATCATGCTTCTCCATCTATATTCTAGGGATTTCCTTTTTTAGCAATTGCAGTAGTGGCTCCATGTCAAAATTTTTTTTATAAAATCGGTTATAAAAATTACATAACCCTAGAAACAATTTTATGTGTTCTTTTATTTTTAGAAACCAGAAATTAATGAATTGCTTGAATTTTTTCAGGGTACAGTTGAATTCCTTTTCAATTTATTATGTGATTTAAAATTTTAACTTTAGATGCCATTAAATTGCTTTTTTACAATTTATTTTGATCCCTTTTTGTTTATACTCTTGCAATAGTTGCTTTAAATGGTGAAGTATTCTTCTATACTTTCTGATGCTAAAACCATGTCATTGACTATATCACTATTAAATTTTTTATTTCAACTGATAATACCTGGTCTAAACACTGTATTATCCCCATCCCACTATTTCTTAATCTAAATGATATTCAGCTAACATTGTAAGCACACCCATTGAACCAAAATGTGGTATATTTTCGATTGTGGGGATATAACTTGATATGGTAGCAATTGGCTGTTAAATTGAACATTGAGAACACATTTTTGTTATAATACATACTCTCTTCATTTTATGTTTTTAAATTATTTTTAATTTGTTTGGTTTAGTCTATGTCTCTTCTCACACAACTCACCATTTTTAACTTGTATAACTACTCAATTTAGCATTTCATTTAAATTTTAGTTTCAAACTTTTTTTTCCAATTATAATTACGATTTTACTTGTTTAACTTTGATTATGCTGGGTCAATTTATGGTGCAGTGGCATTCATGTTGGGTGGCATTTGAACTCTCCTCTTACAAAATTATGATATTAACCAGGTTAACTAGGTTTGAATACCTTTTATAATAACTTTTTAATATTACACGAATGGACCAGACCTTCAAGCAAAGAAATAGAATATCATTGATAGATGAACTATACCATCAACAGTACTTATAACCAGATTGAGGTTATTCAAAGCATAACCTATGATCACAATTTTAGGCTATAGCACTTCTGACTGATGGATTCAAACTCCTGCCAACTAAAGCATTTTATTTGTTTTGTAAATCTGCATCAGGTGCCAGCCAACCATATGTTATATAGTCAGCATGCTAAGGATGAGAGGCACATCCAGCACTTGAAATATCCCATGGCTAGCTCATTCTGTTAATCAGGGTCCAACACATTACTTAACACATAAAAATAACAATACTCTTAATATAAAAGTGATGCAGTATCAAGAGAGAGAGAATAGACCAAATAATATTTAAGAAAAACGTAACATTTATTCATGCACACACATATCTGATATAATATAAAATAACACAGTATAATATTTATTTATTTTCAGGCTAAAATTATGATAGTCCTTCATTAATTAAAGTTTATTTAAAATAACTATAAAGTGTCTATAGGCAAATATCAAAATGTCTTTATGTAAGTTTTCATGATTATCAGTTTCCAACCAGTTGGATTTTTGGTTCTCCATCAATGGCTTCCTGGCTTTCCTTCCAGATTTCAGTCAAACAATAAGAGAAAGAGTTTGTGGCAGCATCTATTTCACCATTTTGTAATTAGTTTTCAGTAAAGGTTCAGGCAGGAACAGTTGATATTTGGAGGACTTTGGGGTCTAAAGCACAAACAAGCCCTTCCAAATATGATCTTGCAATGCATTTTTGCTAGATCTGCAGCTTCTGCAATGATATTTTTTGCAGCAGTAATGAATGGCTGTATGCTGTCCTTACATTTTTGGATCTGTAGAGCAATGGATATTGTAATGCACAAAATAAAGACCTGACTGAATTTGATCATAAAATGAAGACTGTAATAAATAACAATAGATGTTGAAAACTTTATATACCCTTCTTTCTCATTATTTTAATTTTTTATCATTATTTTCAATTTTGATCGTAACTTGAATATGTTTTGTTTTTGTTTTTTAATTAATTTTTATATTTCATTTTATCTAATCTTTTCTTAGATTAATCTACTATCACTTTTATGAGATAGTTTACTATAGTTTTAATTATTACAATTATTGGTTTCGGATTTATTATCAAACAGAAATCTTACTAGCATTCGAAATTAATTAATTAATCCTTTTATTTTCAATTTCTACTAAGATTTATTTTTACCATTATACAACAAAGAGAGTTTTCTTTTTAAAAAAAGAGTTTTTTAAATCTTTACTATTCTAGATTTCCCCCATCTGCTTCCTTGCAATACTAACCTTTTCTATTTTAAAACAAAAAATATAATGCAATGTTTTTATTCTACAAAATTATGTTTTTTTAAATCTATTTCTGAAATAATTATTTCAACTATTTTATTTGAATTTCTTTTTTACTACATTCGATTTTATATTCTGAATTATAAAATATGTAACATGTATATATGTGGTTTCAGACATGTATCTCTCTCTAGCATTACAATGTATTACTTCTCAGATTTACAGTATAGTCCTTTGTAATGATCACATATAAATAGTTGAAACATTGTCATTTATGATGATTTGGATAATAAATTTTATTTTGCAAAAAATTGATTTATATAAATTAAGTTAGATATTATTAATTTAAACATCAACTGGTATGACTATATTGTTTGTTAAGAAACTATTTTTTAACTTCCAAATTATAGGTCAAACACATGATCTAGTATATATTCCTTGTTTTGAAGAGATATTTTGTTACTACATTCAAATTTTCAGATAAGTAATCAGTTTTATTTATTTTGTATATGAAAGAATATGTTTTATAATATAATTTTGAAAATATGGCTGTAAATCATCATTATTTAATGATCAGAAGCCATTTACATATAAATGCAGCCATTAAAATAGTAGCTGATTTTCCATAAAGTAGTGCCATCCAGTCTAAATCATATTAATCAATAGATGCAAGAAGGTTTAGTGCCTACTCATTCAATATTCCCAAACTAATTTTTAGCTCATCAATGGAGAGCCATGAATTTGCCAGCACTGCACCTACAGTGTTCTCAGACAAGTTCCTCACTGATAAACACCACCAGTTAGAAACTAGTCAGAGAATATTGGATGAGTTTCCACTAGATAAAGATTTTATACACAAACCTTCTTGAATCCATTGATTACTCTGACTGGCACTAAGTGGCACTATTATATCAAGAGTGTGCTATATATTTAACAAGGACCATTCTTACTGAATAAATAGAAAAATATTCAATACTTATACAAACCAATCTGTAGATCACAAATATATCCACATGCACCAGACCATCCTTTACAATGCTGACTTTTACTTACTGCAGCAATCTTTTCTTTATGAAAGACTTCAATATCATGTCTAATTGCAACTCTCCAAACTTGAAAATAGTCTTTTTATTGTAAACTGGGTTTACCTCTACTGTATAATTTATCCTAAGTTCACTAAAAAATATTTTTAAAAAGTCTTCTATTGCAGTATTCAAACATGCAACTTAATGAGAATGTGATTTTCCAATAATGAACATTATCATATTATATCCAGCATGTTGAAGTATTTATAGATTGCCCGTATAATCTTACCATTGTGCTTTGAGAAGTAATATGGAATATTATGCTTTCTATTAAATTTCTTTGAAAAATGCATTTCGTTAAAAGATTGTTTTATATTATAAACTGAGTGGTTGTTATATGACTAGTTTAAGTCCAAGTAATGGAAGCACTTAGTTGTTAATTAAATTTTTGACATATTTTTAATAAGTTAAACAATTACCAATAAATATTTAACTAAAAGTTGGAGCAACTTACATTTGTTCCTACTGCCCAAATTGTCAGAAGTTCTGAAAAACAATTCCTCATAACGCTAGCAGCAATGGACTCCTCATAACATAAAAAGTCATTAATCTTTTTTGGATTTTTAAATGGTTTTTCACATAAATGGACTAAAATATGGTGAACAATATTTTCATTTCCAGGAGAAACTCTAACATCAGCCTACCAAACATATATATATATATATATATATATATATATATATATATATATATATATATATATATATATATATATATAGCATAAATCTAGATGATAGAATAAATGTAAATTACATTATAAGAACCCAAGCTTATCAAAACCTAAAATCTTCAATCTGCAGTCAATACAGCCTCTAAAAATAAGTGGTAGAAATACACTTTTTATTCATATAGGATGCCTTGACAATAGATTAATGATTGATGGTGTTATTAAGCTTGGACTATTATCATGTGATATATATATATATATATATATATATATATATATATATATATATATATTGCAATTGTATACATATGCTGTTACATTATTTTAAAATTAAAATAAAGGGGAAAATAAATCTTAAATAAAATTGATTTATTAAAAACTAAAAGAAAATTAAAAGTTATGTTTAATATATCTATATTGCAATGGTGTATAATATGTCGTTACATTATTTTAAATTAAAATAAAAAGATTATAAATAAAAATTGATTTATTAAAAAGAAAAAAAATTAACTTAAAAACTGAAAATTAAAAGTTGTTTAATGTATATAATATATCACACAAATGGAATGAAAACTTTAAAAGTATTATTTTCTTTCTTTTTTTTAAAAAAGTACAAGATCTAAAGATAAAATATTTTTGTAAATGAAAATGATTGTTTTATTAATTAAATGAAAAGCAAACTAGCCCTTGGGGCTCTTATATAAAAAAGTCAGATAAAAGATATAGATAAGAGAACAAAAAAAAATTAGATGTCCAATAGAAGCAGCAGTGAAGGCTCAGACTGTAATGAAAATTTGGAACAAGAAATCATTGTTCAGTGAAGCCGGACGATTGGTATAAAAGGAAAAATATTGAAATTAAGAACAGTTCCAGCTTGATTTTGTGAGAAGGGTGATAAGATGCACTTGTCGCCCTCTCTCACTTATTTCAAATAAAATTACTGTTGAATTATGAATGGTACTGTTGCAGACCCGAATCATATGGGTTCTGCAATAAAATAATACCAGGATTGAACCAACTAAGAACACCTTCAGATAGACTGGTCTTCAAATAAAGACTTCGTGGGAATTGACACCAGGAGCCAGAAGCTCTTCTACTGTAAGATATAAACTAAAAAAATTTTTAAAAAAATAATTGAGAACTTTCAAGATTTGACAAGTTAAACCTAATTTTTTTAAAATGAACTTCAATTTGACTTTTCAAATCAATTATTAATGTCTAATTTTTATATATTTAACTTTGCTAATTTAATCATTTTCATTTTTTATTAATATTTATTGAATAAATTATTTAAATGCATTAAATTTAAGTTGGGTATAGATGACTGCATAGATTCGTTGATGTTTAATTATGTTTTTATTCTCATATTTGATTAAAATATATAGACATTTGGTAAATATATCTCACATTCAGTATCTAAAAATATATTTATTCAGGCGTCATTTAAGTTATTGGTGTTAATGTGGCATTTTATGATGAATGTCATTGGGTTTCTTGTAAATTTCCCTCTGCAATTCCATTAATGACTTTATGTTTTGATTGTTTATGTTTATTTTGAAATGTTTTTAACTGAGTAATCTATGTAGCCTATCTATACTCAACATTATAAAACAAACTTTTATAAAATTCATCTGTGCAAATGTCACCTTAATAAATGTTAAATTTAAGTCAGGTGTGAATGGCTGCATAGATTTGTAAAGTTATATTAGTTTAATTAAGGGAGGGTAAATCTTAGGTTATTTATTTCGTAGTTAAATTGGGTTAGTCATTTGGATATATTGGTGTAATTCGTAAATGTAGTATGAGGTCTGCTATGTGCAGGATTACCTTATATGTCACACTTGGGTGAAATAAGTCTTTCTTATTGATCATTGGAAACAGATGGTATTTACTGCTCCTTGGATCACCCCTTTGCCTATAGAATAGGATCGTAAGTCAGCAAAAAGGACCGCAATCCCTTCCTATGGAGTTTTTTTATTGTTCTTCTCACAGACAGATGTAACATTCCTGTACTGGATGAGAGACAATTTCTTCAATTATAACCATGCTGGTCAGATGTACATTCCTGACAGTATGGTATTTGTGCTGTTGTATTCATGCTGCATTGAATACATCGATATATCAGATGGATTGACATTGTTTTAACTGTGAACTTTTGGCCTAAGGTTAAATAAGGGATAGAATATTTTCTTTTCAAATGCAATCTATGTATTCTATCCATACTCGACACTTTAATAAAATATAAAATGTCCATCTGTGTGGATCTTCTTAATAATTTAAATTTAAAAATTAATAACCAACCTAAATAATAAATTTTAAACCTCAATTTTATTTATATGTGCATTAATAAATGTTTGTGTGTTAATTATTGGCAGTGGCTTTTATTATTATTATTTTTTTTAATATTGAAAATATTTTTTAAATAATTTATATTTTATAAATCTCTGTCTCACTGAGATAGTTGCTTGGGCTGATGGAATAAACCATATATATGTAAAAGTTATATTTTAACAGTGCATATCTGCCTACTCTATAAATTTTCTAGGTTCAAATAACCTAGTGGCGCCCTGTAGTGCAGATACAGTAAGACTCCAATTCATTCTGACCATTATAATATATATATATATCATAGATGGAAAACTATTTTTTAAAAAAAGGATTTAAAAGTAAGAAATGTAAAAAAAAAGTAAAAATCTAAAGATTAGTACTTTTAGTAAAAAGTTATATAAAAGAAAATAGAAATAAATGTTAATTTATTTATATTTTAAGAATCATGTTTAATCTTAGTAAATGGAAATGATTGTTTTATTAATTAAATGTAAAGTAAACTAGCTCTTGGGGCACTTAAATAATTGACATGTCAGAGAACAGATAGAAAATTAAAGACTGTGAAGCAGAATGACCAATACAAGCAGCAATCCATGCATAGACCAGAAAGGGAAACATCCAGACCTTAAGAACAAATGATGTCATGTTCAATCGATATGTTGAATTTGTGGTGATGAAGACCCGAAATTATAAAAGAGAAAATTATTGAATTCATTAGTTGTTACTTTAATCTGACTATTAATCTTGCAGCTGTATTGGGAACTCCATGATGTAGGGGTCTCGCAATAAAATTAGTTTCCTTTGCATGCATCAGCTGAGGCCTCCTGATGACAGTTCCTGACCCAAGTATTGGAAAGCAGTGGTATCATCTCCAAAGAGAACAATATACACAAAATGCAAGACTTAAGATGGACTTGTATAAACCTGCCACAACCAGGAGAATTTGTAAAGACTTACTCTGGGAAATATCAACTTTTATCAATATGAACATATAGATCGATCTCTCAAACAAGCTTTTAATGTGATGGCTAAACAAAACTTTTAAAAGAAATCTTATCTGACTTAAAAGAACTCTAAATCCATTATTAATATTTTTATGTATAAGTTTGCTAATCAATCATTTCCATTTTTTTCATTTATTAAATAACTAAATTACTAAATTTAAAGTTGAGTGTAGATGGCTGCACAGAGTCATTAGTTTGGGGTTAAGTCATTGGGGTTAATTTCAGACTATTTCTTTCATAGTTGAGTGAATGCTGGTAGAGATATATATGGGTGTTTATATCAATGTAATGTGAAGCATGTTAGCATACAAGGCACTGTGCCCAAATGAATGCATGGCCTCAAAGGTGTAGCCATCATGTTGCAATCGGCATGGAGTACTTAAACACCATTGATTTTTCTTTCACTCTATGGATAGGGACTATAAGTTGGCAAAGATCCCTTTACCTCCATACTAAGCATTTTTTAATGTTTTATATATATCATTCCTTCCCCAGACAGGCACACATTCCTGTACTGGATAAGGATCATTTCTTTTAAATAATATCACTCTGCAGATATACATTCATGTCAGCGTGGTTTCATGCTAACATCTTCATATTGCATTGTTTGCATCTGTCCATCAGGAAGTGAGTGTTGCTTTAGCTATGAAATTTTAGCCTGAGTTAGATGTTTTGAAAAGTTTTAATTGTATAAGTTGTGCAGCTTATCTATGCTCAACATTCTAAAACAAAATTATATAAACTTTTCATCTGTGTGGATTTTAAATAAAGTATAAAATAATAATAACACATTAAAGTAATTAATTTATTCCTCAAATTTAAATTTATATATGTGTGACAATAAATGTTTTGTGCATTATTAGTGGCAGTGGTTTATTTTATTTTTTATTTTAATATTGAAATACATTTAATAAGTTATATATTAAATTTCTACCTCTCCTTGAGCTAGTGGAATGGGCTAACAATCAATAATAAAATAAAATTAGATCTTAACAAGAAGTATCTGCCTACATTACAAATTTTCTAAGATTGAATAGCCTAGTGGTGCCCTGTAAAATGGATAGTGATCGTGTCCATTACAGCCCAACCATTATATATATATATATATATATATATATATTAATGTGAAAAAATACTCATATGGAAATGTAATAATAACAACAGTTTGAAATTGTTGATTGTTATTGATACTGGGATTGCCTAAATGTTAAATATATATATATATATATATAACCATGAAAATGTTAAATATATATATATATATATATATATATATATTATATTTAATGTTTTCATGGTTATATGATGTAGATAAATTATAACTTTTTGGGATATACTGTGTCTTGTTTTCCATTAAACACCGATATTTCGACGAAATAGCAACCACCATTATCAAGGTTAACTTTTGAAAGAAAAACCGTTAGATCTTAACAAATAACGTGACTGTGTGCAAGATGAGAAATGAGATTCCAGTTCAGCATTCACAATATGAGGCTTATCAAAATGTTTATTTCCTTCGGTATTTTTACCTATTAATTTTAAGTTAATATTGGATAAAATGAGAGGTTTCCACATAGCTGGAATACATTGTGCTTCATCAGTTCTATTTAAACCAGTAGGTCTCTTTAATATTTCAATTGACTCTCTCATGGTTCTTAAATCATATCTTTCAAAATTAGCAAGTATTTTTGTACTGTTAAACTTAGGTTTGTGACCAGTTTCTAAATAATAGGAAGTAAACACTGATGTGCTAATTTTTTGATGAAAAGCATTTTTATGTTCCTTAATTCTGACACTAATTCATCTATTAGACTGACCCACATAGCTTCTTGAGCACTGGAAACACAGAATTTCATAAACTCCTTGGTGTTCCAAAAGTATTCTGCCTTTAGGTTTATACAAAAAATCACCAATTTTTTTGCCAGTAGAAAAAGTGGTCTTTATATTAAAACAAGATAGTCTTCTACTGATTTTATCAGTAACCCCCCTTAATGTAAGGTAAAATTACTCTATTAAAAGAGGAATTATCAATTCTATCCTATTTTTTCTTTTTAGTATTAATGTTATATAAAGCCCTACATATGATGTTTTTATTATAATTATTAGAAAGCAGAATACTTGTTGTAAGTTCTATTTCTTGAGAAAGATGTTCTTTATCAGATAAATTATAAGCTCTAATGAAAAAATTTTTAGCTACAGAAAAAATTTGTGCAGGATGATGATGAGAATTAAAATTATGATATCTGTTTGTATGAGTGGATTTTCTGTAAACTGATATTGACAATGTTTCATCACATTTTCTTGCAATTAAAACATCCAGAAAAGAAAGTGATCTGTTATTTTCCACTTCCATAGTAAATTTAATATTTGGATGCCAATTATTTATAAAAGCAAGAAAAGAATTTAAAGAATCAATTCCATGAGGCTATATGACAAAAGTATCATCCACATATCTAAGCCAAATAGAAGGTTTTTTAGTAGCTGCACATAATACTTGACTTTCAAAATTGTCCATGAAAAGATCAGCAATGACAGGTGACAGTGGGGATCCCATAGAAAGTTCTTTAATTTGTTTAAACAGTTGAGAATTATAAACAAAAAATGTATTTTCAAGGCAATGTTTTGCTAAAGGAATAATAAAATCAGGTAAATCATTGTACTGAGCTATTATATTTAATGCTTCTTCAACAGGAATATTAGTAAACATAGAAGAAACATCAAAACTAACCAATAAATCAGTTTCAGTTAGTTTTAAGTTTTTAATTATTGAAATAAAATGGCTTGAATTTTTAATTCTTGAAGGAATCTTGTCTGTCAGTGTCTGTAAGCATTGGGCTAAATATCAAGCCAAAGCATGTGTGGGAGAGCCTATAGCACACACAGTAGGTCGCAATGGTATCTTAGGTTTATGAATTTTAGGCAAACCATAAAATTTAGGATATAATGAAGAACCTTCTCCTGGAGAAATTTTAATTTTCATATTTTCATCTATATTAGAACTTTTGATAAGACATTTTGTCTTTTTCTCTAAATATGTCAGAGGATCTCTAATAATCTTTTTATAAGTTCCATCATTTAATAAATCTACAATTTTATTATTATAATCCAAACGATCAAGAACAACAGTAGAATTACCCTTATCTGCTGGAATAACAACAATAGAATCATCTTTTTTTAAATTTTGAAGTGCAATAAATTCTCCTTTAGATAAATAATTTTTTGGTGGTTTCATATTTTTTAAAACACTACAAACTTCAAATCTAATAAGATCAGCTGTGTGTAAGTCTATATTTTTTAAGGAAGATTCTATATTGCATATAATATTTTCAACTGGAACACGTTTAGGAGCCAAAGCATAATTAAAACCCTTTTCCAACAGAGAAATTTCATCACAAGAAAGATTACGATGGGATAATTTTTTTACATATGAATCACTCACAGTATTAATAAATTGTTTTTCCTTTCTACTTATCAATAAAGCAAATTTCTTCTTTTGTTTCAAAGTTTTAAATTCCGAATCCTTAACAAATCGAAAATAAACAATTTTATCAAAAATAGACCAAAGAATGGGATGTGTATATATATTAAAACCTTAAAGCTAAACTAGTTAATGAAATAATTCAAATTACCCAAAATTCAAATTTAAACAAGGTATTAATGCAAAAATATACTCATACAGATCAGTGAAATGTAATGATATATATATATATTACAACCTTAAAAAGCTAAACTAGTCAATAAAATAATTAAAATTACCCCAAATTCAAAATTAAACAAGATTTGCTAAAGAAAAGAAACTCTATAACACAATCATTGGTTTCCCTGCCAAAGCGGATTTTTCAAGTGCAAAGGCCTAAAACCATATCAATAAATATATCGTAATTATTACTTTCACTCCCTAATTACCTCCACACACCTTTAATATTAAAACATCTATTTAAAAAATTAATTACTTCAGAAAACCACAATTTTTTAATAATAAAGATTTTTTTTTTTAAAAGTGTCATAGCATCGGCCGGGACGCAAACCCGCAACCCGGGCAAGAAAGTCGCGCTGATCTCTCGACCACCAATGCAAGACATAATAAAGATTCTTTAATTCTTTTTATTTTATTTATTTCCAACAAGATAACCTTAGACTCATCAAAACAAATAGAGTGACCTGTATCTGTTGTATGAATACATATGGCAAAAGTAAGGTATATATTTCTAACCTATAAAGAATAAAAGCTTATAAAAGTAGAGTTAAAAATAAATATCTTAGTTCTGCTTTATATATACATGGAAATGATACATGCCTCACAATTTGTTTTGATGAAGCTAAGGTTGTTTTTTTTTTAAAGAACTGAAATAAAAAGAAGAATTAAAGAATCTTCATTATTAAAATTTTATGATTCTGAAGCAATTAACTTGTAAGTGGAATTGTGGATAATAGTATATATTTGTTGGTATGTTTTTAGATTTTTGCACTTAAAAAGTCTGCTTCTGGTAGAGAAACCAATGGTTGTATTGTTAAGTTTATCTTCTTTGGGTAGTCTTGTTTAATTTTGAATGTGTGGTAGTTTTAATTATATATATATATATATATATATATCTTACAAAACAAAATTACAACTATTCAAAGTAGTTAGAAAGTTTGTCCCATCAGTGGAATCTGTGATTATAAATTTTGATTTACTTTTAGCTAATATTGATAATTTTACGAAGGTATAATAACATTTTATATATGATACCTGAAATATACATATAACATAACTGAACATAACATGTAAATTAATGAGTCATTCAAACCACTGCTATCAAATAGTTACCATCATCACAAATGACTAGAAGATCACTTTTTCTTAATGAATTGTTTCATCTTGCAATACCATCCATCATTTGGATAGCATTCACATGAAGTGTACCAGATAGTCTCATGATAATCAACATTTTAATCTTATGATAAATTAAACTAAAATAGAGTTGAAATTACCTTCCATCTTTAATGTATTAAATCTTTAATTACTTAATATAAATCAATCCATTACATAGGTTGAAAATAATACATATTTTAATGATTCAGACATAGCTTAGATAAACCAGCTCATCAAGTTTAAAACAGGCAGTCAACTTTTGTGATCATCTCACCTTCTCTGAGATCACCCTATATTGAACAACCATATGCCTTCTCCAGAATAATTGTTTCCAGATTGATAACATTGTATTAAGCTTGCTGTGAAATCATGTCTAGTGTTCAAATGTGAAACCACATTGTAGTTTTTTTTACATTTTATCTGTAATAAATAGTCTGTTTGATATTGCATTAGATTGGAAAACTAGTAATTTTGGAGTTGCTAAATTGCTAATGTAAACCATGAAATAACTATTGTAGAAGGGTTATATATAGAGTACGTAAAAATACACACTCTTATCAAGCTTTTAAAAATACCCTCAACCCCAGACCGCAGTTTCTGCATCTAGCGTCGTCAGTGAGGTGCTAGGGATTAAAAACACTAGAACTAGTCTAGCATTTTATCAATGCCTAACTATTGAGAAGAAAATCTGAAACCTTCAGACATTTAAATGTCCAAAAATCCAGCTATCTAACTCAAATAGCAGTATGGGACTGAAATAAATTCAGATACACCATATATTAATAGCTCTAGCAATATAAAATCGCCAAAGCCTTAATAGCAAAAACTAAAATTAAATTGATAAAAAATCAAGTCAGATGTCATATGACTTAATTTTAATAAAGCTCGTATTTACAAATGTTATATATAGAGTACGTAAAAATACACACTCTTATCAAGCTTTTAAAAATACCCTCAACCCCAGACCGCGGTTTCTGCATCTAGCGTCGTCAGTGAGGTGCTAGGGATTTTTTTTTGATTTTTTATCAATTTAATTTTAGTTTTTGCTATTAAGGCTTTGGCGATTTTATATTGGTAGAGCTATTAATATATGGTATATCTGAATTTATTTCAGTCCCATACTGCTATTTGAGTTAGATAGCTGGATTTTTGGACATTTAAATGTCTGAAGGTTTCAGATTTTCTTCTCAATAGTTAGGCATTGATAAAATGCTAGACTAGTTCTAGTGTTTTTAATCCCTAGCACCTCACTGACGACGCTAGATGCAGAAACTGCGGTCTGGGGTTGAGGGTATTTTTAAAAGCTTGATAAGAGTGTGTATTTTTACGTACTCTATATATAACATTTGTAAATATGAGCTTTATTAAAATTAAGTCATATGACATCTGACTTGATTTTTTATCAATTTAATTTTATTGTAGAAGAGCTTATTCACAGTTTTATTCTGTGTGCTGTTTTCTGGCAATTTGATTGGATAATTTGAGCTTTATTTGACTAATTTTGTGTTATTTTCAATTTATTGCTATATATATATATATATGGATTAAAGGATTAATCTCTACGTATTAATTAAATTTTATGTTGTTAAAATTTGCAAAAGATTTCAATTAAGTTTCAAGCTATTCTCTTATAATAAAAGTTATATTTTGATAATTGCAAAATTGCATTAGGATTATTTTGTGCTTTGAAATCTATTTGGTCCTATTGATAATATATGTAAAGAACTTAGTATAGCATGCCATATTATGGCCCCACCATAAGTGGATGAGTGATGGCATATACTGTGAATTAATAAACATAGCACTCATTAATAACAAAATAGGAAAGAATAAGACCAATTTCTATGTGTTGTCAAACATAAATATGTGATCCTACTTTTTTTGTCAGAAAGGATTCCCCATTAAATAGATAAGTTTTCTATTTCACAGTTTCCTTCAATGGAAAGAAGGGAAATAATTTTTGTCAGCATAAAATATATTTTTTTTTACCAAAATACCTTAATTTATTACTTAGATTTAGCATTTAGAGGTTCCACTTTTATGAAAACTGTATTCATAATATTTCATGCTAAAATATGTTTCTAACATTACATATTAATCAAATATTTGATCTTTCACAAGATTCATTTTTAGTATTTATTTATCAGTTCTTCCTTGGAAATATAAATTTGAGCCACTTAATAAGATATTAATGCTTTTTACTATCAATATGAATATTGGAATACAAATATAAAATATATATTAAACTTTAAATGTAATTAGAAAGAATTTGAACACAGACTTTTTGCACTCTCTTTAGTTATCTACTCCATTTTATATAACCAATACACATGACAACATACATGCAAAAAAAAAATGATCTCCAATATATGTATTTTTTGCTGAGCCATCCTTCATCAGTTGGTCCAGCTGGTTCAGCACAAAATACATATATTGGAGATCATTTATCTTTTTTGCATGTATGTGTTTGTGCACATCAATTGTATAGAGTGGATAGCTGTAGTGAGTTTGAAAGTCTGAGTACAAATGTCTTCTAATTACAATAAGTTCAGTATAGACAGTATACATATATTTACATATTACATATTCAGCCTGTATTCTGCTCATCCTTGTTTTGTGTATTTAGTTGGATATATTATGGTCAAATACATGAGGGGTCAGAGTGATTTAAAGTCAACATGGGCATGGCAATAATATTGGCATTAATAAAGGCTTTGATTATTTTGTCATCAGATTTTTATTAATATGGATGGATGAAAATTTGTAGGGTGGAGAAGATTGAAGGATGTCTGTTAATGTTTGAAGATTTGCTATCTTAATATAAGCTGAATATTGATTATATTTATATGTGGAATATTATGATCTGGACCTATCGATGAGTGATGGTCCATTGTGAACTATGTATATTGGAGACCATTTATCTTTTTTGCATTATGTAGTTATGTGTATCAATTGTATAATATGAAATGGATAGCAAGAGGAGGATGAAAAGTGTGTATTCAAATATGCTCTAATTATATACAATATGAATATAAAAAATTTTGACAATGGTAAAAGATGATATTTATTAAGATTGCCTTGTCAACAGACTGTTAATAATTTGTTTCTTTATTTAAGCATTGATTAGTATTAATTGATATACAAATACATTAAAGAAGATGTTCATCGGCTACAGATATAAATGGCATATTCAGATTTATACATGTAAGATTTATAATATTATCAAACCAAAGTTTTGATGGGCTTGTGCCAGATATCAAATGAGTAATTACCCAGTAAATGGATGGTGTGAATCAGTGATAATCAAATCATTCATGAATGGAGTCAGATAATATATCATATATATTATAACCTACACCCCCAACACCGCACATATACATTACATGAACGAAATGCCCAGGCACCACTTCTATTAATGAATAGAACAATATAACAAAATATATAATACAAAATTATTACTGAACCTCTATATTTAAATTTATGTTCAATTCAGCTCAGTGGGAGGCTATAGGCAGTTCATAAGATATATGATAATAAATGAATAAAAGAAGAAATATTATAAAACATTTAACATAATGTAAATTCCTTTGTTAATTAATTGTATGATAAAGAATCATAATGTTTATTTGGTACAGTCTATTAAAATATACTTTAAACTTAATTTCTTCCTTCATCCAAGTATAACATATATCAGCTTGCTATAATTATATTCTTAAACAATTCTGTGACTTGGCATATCATAATCTAAACATCTATTTTAATGCCAATCAAGAAATAAACAATAAGATAAGATCTCGGGGAATTTAACAAACACAGTTGAATTAAATAAACTATATTGCCCATAAGTTATAATTCTAAAGTATTAGAAAAATATAATGAAACTAATTGACTAAAATATTTTACTGTGTTTCAATAATAAGATAATGAAAGAGATAGGGTATTTTAATCTCATATCATCATCTCACAAATATACTGACCTGGCAACCTTTCTAATACAATCAAGTGGCAAATACTCTTTATAATGTTTGAATTAGCAGATTTAATATTATAACTCTAAAATAATACATCTATTTTGTAATAGATTTATGAAATGTGGAGATGTGGAAATGGAAAACACGAATGTACACAAGAATAACTCAAGACACAGTTCTTAATATTTTAAATAACTAAAACAAATCATTTATTATAACAAATAAACTTGATTTAACATAATATTTACAAATGGACTATTTGTTTTACATATTTTTAGATTATCAAATAAAATTTTTTTTATTTTTAGAATCAGTTTGGGATTATCCCTACTATCAAAGCAAATTAATAACAAAGTTTAAATATCCTGACTTCGAACACAGGCTTTGCCTATATGTTTCATCTATATGACAATAAATAAGTAAAATGTTATATTATTAGACAAAAAAAAAATAGATACTTTCGAGATGATATTACTCTTGATTAACCAAATAAATCAAATTACTTATATTTGGCTTTCAGCAAAGCAACTTTCTCTAATTGACTAATAATCACTTTCAATTACGTATACCTTTCATTTATAGCAACAAAATCATGTTTATTCTGATGATTTGATGATTTGTAACATTATTTAAATAAATACACTGTATTTTAAAATATTTATTTCCCATTTTAATCTTAATACTTTATACTTCTATTAAATGAATGTAGTATATTTCAAAAGCATTTATTTCTCATTTTAATTTCAATAATTCTATACTTTATATACGCGATATTATTTATATTACGCGTGTGTGTGCACGTTCAAGCAGCAATAATGTAAAACAATCTTTTCTATAAACTCTCCATTCATTAAGAAAATATCATACAATTATTTTATTTCGACCAATGTCGTAATTCATCAATAAAATATGACACTAATACTATATCAAGAGTTAATCTAACAATTTATCTAGCCACATATTAATTAACACAAAGCTATATTTTTATGATTATATATACTATACGTTACAAGGGGAATCTACATGAGGAGCAGATAACTCTTACTGAACACTTCTACAATAATTCATTACCAAGAATCCAAGGAAAATGTCACATAACTTCCTAAACATCATTTAATCATATTTCAACAATAACTCATTTACTTCTAAATACATTATTGGTGGGGATTTAATTCCTCTTCACCAGGGCCCTAAGAACATCACTTCAAAAAAAATATCATTAATCATACACATATAAAATAAACTAGGCTCTACTCATGGAAAATTATTAACATATACTAAATAAGCAAGATCTTTTATTCCTACAGACATTATAACACAAAGATTTCTTTTTATTCTCATAACTTCTCTAAATATCAAACATTATAAATACACGCTGGCAGATAAATACATACAGATAATATACCAATCCATTCAACTCAGTAGAATACAACAATGCATGAAATTTATGCATAAATTTATTCACCAACTATTATAACATTATAACTGTGCAAAACAAACATACACCCATGAATAAAAAGTATATATAATATTAACTCTAAATTACACACTAAGCAGGTAACATGATAATTAAATATTGCATTAAGGCATAACTTTTAATTTAATAAACTTTAGGTTACTTTTTAAAATTGAACTTTTTCATATCTAACAAACTATTTCTATTATAAGTTCGTTGATTTAAACAAAGAACAAAATTTTCACTTTGAGATAATAAAGTATACAAAATAAATGTAAACCTTTCTAATAGTATATTTAAAAAAAAATATTTCTTTCACCTTCATAAGGAAACAATAAGACCTATTTAAACACAATCAATTTTTACCAGCGTACTCCTCATTTAAATACGCTTCAGAAACGTTCTTGATGATCAACATACCCAAATTATAAATAACATAATAATAAATAAAGCCTATCTACCTATCATATACATTAATTATGACAAGCAAAAAAAATAATAATAAAGACACAAAGGTTATTAGTTTATAACTTAAAATTAAAGTCCACTTGCAAAGCTCGGTTCCAGATTTACGAAACAATATGGGATACATTCCAAACTGAATTTAAACTAAAATGCACTTCTGAAGTATAACTTAAAAAAAATATAAGCATAACTTAAATATGCCCAGCACCTTTCAGTGTTCATAGCATATCCATTCGAGGTACCAAATCATACACAAGCAGTTAATTTCTCCTTTATTATACTGAAAATATATCAAATTCTCCGTTGTAGTTCTGGACTAAATATGCAATTATCCTTAGTATTTTCTGAATAGCATTTAACACTTTAAATTGTCCTTAGTAATTCCATAATTAATAATGCTTTGTTTTATATTCAGTCCTTATTGAAGAGAACAAAAATTACCCGCATTTCTGTCCTTCTATTCAATTTAAACAGAAGTAGCTTACATTTTATTTTCTTAATTTTAAAAAATACGTATTAGCTCCAGAAATATCAAATAAATGAATACTGTTATCTCCTTATGATGAACTTAAACATAATATGATCTATCAAAATAGACACATCCTTAAGTCTATGCATAATCTTCACAAAGAACACTACACGAAAAATAGTGAGAAATTAAAATATATTCTATAGAACAGTTCTGCATGTGTTTTCCATATATATGAAGAAAAAAAAACACGTTGCTTAATGATACAACAATAATATTTATGTAAACCATCCTTATTTAAAATGGCTATTAAATGAAATAATGTAGACTGGATGTTATTAACACACATTTTTAAAAGAGTAATAGTTACAAAGGGATTAATTCAGAAATGTTTAAATCGAAGAGAGTTAATCAAACCGATGTACCTTTTTTTAAAACCTTAGAATTGCATTTTTAATTAATTTTTTCCATAATAAAGTTCTGAAGCTCCTTTGGAAGTCTTTTACTCCAAAGTCTTTTCAAAGTCAATTTGACTTCAGCAACTGGCTTTAATTTTTACAATACATGAACCACTGTTTACTGGTTACAATTACATTACAAAGAGCCAATTTTCTACTGGAGATCTTTGTTCAACAGCTCTCTTTAGCAAATTTCATTTGCCTTTCTCAAAGGTTACTCCCACGCATCTTGCTAACTAACTAATTACATATGCAAAAACAAATCTTTTCAAAAAAAAATCATTTTGATTTTTAAAACTAAATGAAGACAAGAAAAAAAATACAAATAATAAAATAAATAGCTTTTATAAACTTGAAAGAAAAATGAATATTAATTAACTATCAAATAAAAATGATTAATAATTTATTCAATTTGTAAAATAATCCATTGATTTAACTATCTATTAATTATTGGAAAGAAATATATATTTGTTAATTATTTAAGTTAACTACTGTAGTTTAAATGTTTTTATTGTGAATGTACTATTGTTTGCTGTTATTAAAGATGAAAATGAAATGAAACATAATGCAGAGTCATACATGCATACACATGCACTGCAACCTAAATATTAAACTATCTTAACTAAATATAATTGAAACTGCTATTAACTGTTGACAAAAGGATAAGAATTAATGAATAAAGGATTTTGAAACCATTCAAATAATATTATACTAACACAGGATAACTTTGCATCTTTCTGACAAGATGTATCAATTCCATTAATAAACAACCCCCCTTCCTTACATTAAATACCTCATTAACCACAATAATACTAATAAATACTTATAAAGTGGTCTATAAACTGCATAAGCAATCCATATTTAAGCTTTAAACAATCTCCAGCAAAAAATTTTAAAATTCTAAGGCTATTTCATTTTTATTTATTTATACAATATAGCTATTTAATGCAGATACAAAGTATCTTAAACCCTTGTGCCCATTCAGATGGCCACAATATATATATATTATTTTTTTTTATCTACACACATTATTAATTAATTGTATACCATAATTATTTTCTTTTACTATGTCCATGGCCTCTTGCTATATTACATATATGCTAATTTACCAGTAGTGACTAGGGATAAGAACTTAATTTCTATTTAGCATCTAGCTATAGAAGCATAGGAAATGTTTGTGATTATATTAACTTTAGAACTTATATAATCACTCTCAATTTGCTGTGAATTGCTTAAAGTTGTCCATTCCAGATTTTCAGCTAATCTTGTCATGCATGTTTTATTCTTTATGATGCTTTCCATGGCTCTCTACAGGATTATTTTTCATTTTATTCTTTTCTATGCATAAATTCAATGTTTTCAACTTTTACCAATTTGATTATAACTTTGGTTGTTTTAGAGTGCAAGTAAATAACAGTGTCACAAAATTGTCTTTCTATTTTTTTTATTTCTCTAATGTATTCTTTTTTTTAAAAGGTATGATTCACTTCAAAAACCATTGTTTCTTATAATGCTTTAATGTTTAAGGAAAACATCTTGCAAATTCTTTTAAATTTTATAGAATTGCTAATTTTACACTTAGAAAATATTTTACTAAATGTAATATTATAATATGTGTATCTAGTTTTAATATGTTTATTTTTATTTATTAATGTTATCTCATATTAACTCTAAACAGTTGATTGTTTAAAGACAGATCTCTTTCAATAATGAAAACATTCAGTTTGCCAATTGGCCCATTCTTGCTATTGGACATATGTTATCTATTCGTATATCCAATGGTCCATGATGATGAATACTCAATTTGATCAAGATAAGATATAATCTGGACTAATTTATTATTTGAAGGCGAGGTGAGATATGACATTTTACACTTTTTGGATAGTATTTAATTGAAGTAGCCTATGCTGATACAGTGAATATTGAGAATCCACTTTTACATATAAGTAGAGATATACTTAAACATGCCTGCAGACATAAAATATTTTATAGATTTTTGATGCAAACAATTGAAATTATGAGATTTTATCTATAAATGACTAAAGATAACTTAATTTTTAACATTACTAAAAACCACCAGTTGTTAATTGACAATTTTGAGTGTAAACAAGTTTCTCTAGTAACCCATGATAGCTCCTTTGTCCTATATGTTATAATTTTAAAATGAATTTAGTATAGACATTTTTTAATAATTAAGTAAAATATTTTTTAAATTTAAAATTAAAACATTTTTTAGAAATATATATATACTTTGTATATGAGAAACATTTTTTATAAATGAGTTATTTATCTACTGTTTATTACTGAACTAGTCTTTTTTTAATAATAAACAAAAAAAAATATTATAATACATAAGTCTAAGAATGAACTCACATTGCTAGAAGCAATTTTAATTTTTGTTTCATTTTAATTTAACAATAATCTTTTTTTCTGTCTTCACCAAAATTTAAAATTAAACAAATAAAAAAAAATAGCAGTGTAATAAAAATAAGAATTGTTATAAATATTGTAAATAAAAAACCATACAGTATTTAAGCAGTTTAATCATGTATATATTAAATATGAACACATACCTTTTCTAAGTCATAGGTTACAAAAATTGATAATGATAAAATGCAAAACATATCATGTCTAAGTAATATTGATTACTATATGTGATGTGATGTTATGTGGTATGGCTACTTCTTTCTCAGCCACTATGCCCATAGAAACCTGTTAGCCCCTTTCCCTTTTCATTTCCCATCATTTCCCCCATATTCTTCTCTAATCTGCTCTATCTCATTTTCACAACTTCATCTTTGTTCACTCTATGGCCTTTATATCTAAATCCCCTTACCTTTTTCCAAACCCAGTATAAAATATAAGAACCCACTTTCTATATAATCAATTTGTGCATATTTATTCTTTCTCAACTTCATTATTCAAATCCTTTCTGCTTGTAAGCATTTATATTTAATTACCAGATCTTTATATGTTTTCCTTGCATATCTTGAAAAACTAAATCAATCACATTTCTTCATTTATATGTATATTCCCTTGTTGCTAATGATCCTGTTTGAGGCTTAAATAATAAACTATTTTGTTTGTTCTTACTGTAAATTAACTGACACACCGAATATTTCATTTACTTATATATATATAATTAAACTTTTTGTACTTTCCATACTACTTTTCCATCTCTGTAGCTCTATTTTTTATTAATTTATCTATTCTTATATTGCATTCTTTGCCACTATAACCCTCAACAATCCTCCCAATACAATCATCACACCTTTTATACAAGTATATTGACATAATGGCTTTATTCAAATCATCTGCATATCATACTACCTTTCTCACTCATCTTACTGTCTGTCCTTTACTCAAAATTTTAAAGTGCCAGATCATGCCACCAAGTGACTTAAATATGAACTAAAATATTAAAATTTAATTTAACTTGCAAATTTTTATTTCTGTTTTAATAACTGGTAGTTGAGTCAACAGATGTCTGACAGCACTATATATCCTGTCATGTAATTAAATGAGGAGTTTCTTTTGGCTTCAAAATATAGAATGAAGTAATGAAAAAAACAAAACATCTCTGTTAAAAATATTTAATAATAAATAATATTTAAATATAAGTATATACTATGTAATTAGAAGGGATTTGAATTCGGACTTTCAAGCTCGCTACAACTATCCACTCCATCTTATACAACCGATACATATGACCACATAATGTAAAAAATATAAATGTATTTTTAATATACATATTTTGTGCTAAACCAGCACTCGTCAGTTGGTCAGATCATTATTTCTCATATATATAATCATATGTGTGGGAGATGATGATTTGGACCAACTGATGAGTGCTGATTCAGCAAGAAATATATATATATATTGGAGATCATTTATCTTTTCCACATGTATGTGGTAGTGTGTATCGGTTGTATAAGATGGAGTAAATAACTGTAGAAAGTTTGAAAGTCTACGTTCAAATCATACCTAATAAGTAATAGTAGAGTATTCTCCCTTAGAATTATCAGTCATAAACATTACATGAAATTATATAAACATTTTATAAATGAAAATAACAATTATGTATATATAATTTTTTTAGCGTATGTATACATATAATAATTTGTAATAGAGCGATTTATTTGTAAAATTGAGGAAGAAATTTCTCTTCACGCATACTGAAAAATTGACAAACAATCTTCCATCAGTAATTGCTGATTTGAAAACAGTTATTTACGGGAGGGCTCGTGCCAATTTTCTAGCGCATGTGTAAAGAATAGTTCCTTCTATAGTTTTACATATATATATATATGTACATCAGTGATTCCCAACCTGTGAGGCGTGCCTTCTTAGGGTGGTGCGAATTAATAAAAGGGGAGGTGCATAAAGATATGAAAAATAAACAAAAAAAAATTAAAATGAACAAATTATTGAAACCAAAATAAAAAAAGATATGTTCTGTTAATATAAAAATAAAATGTGAGCTTTAAAAAATAAACAAAATAGCCTTGTTGCGCGTAACAATAGAAAAAGAAATATAAAAAAATAGATATAGAAAATAAATATTAATGCTCCAAAAAAAACATTGGAAGGGTAGGGATATTAAAACTGATGCAGAAAGTTCGATTCAAATAATAAAAGGTTGAGATCCATTGGTGTACACATCTTTAATGCAAAATGATTTTGATATTCTTAACACTATATAATTTATAACATTGTTTGTTAGTTTAATATATATATATATATTCAGTATAAAACAAAAAAAAACTGTTTTACTTACCCCAATAAGATTATATTTTTTCTTAATATCTTTTATTTGCCTCAAAAAACATCTATATGTTGTTGCATTTTCATGAGGAATTTTATACTAAAAAGTTAATATATATATATATTACACATAAAATTACGCATAACATTACATATATAATTTTACATATAAGTAGTTGTACGAATTAAAAAAATTGTTTCAGATTCTGTATTATTTTTGTATACAGGTACTATGTTACCTTAACATATACATTTTTCAACAGTGCTACCTGGATTATGACGTTTCACATTGAATAGATTAAAAATGGATTTTTTTTTCGTCTGTTTAATTTATAACTTTATGATTTAAATAGTATTGCTATAATATTTTGTAGTTTGAATAAAAATAAATAAATAAGTACACCATTATGCAAGAACAAGTATACTAATTAGCAAAAGTGTTTGTTTTCAACAAGATTCCATTTTCATTTTAACTGAAAGATTTCTTTTTCTCATATGATTTTGATCCTAAGTTTGAAAAATATATGATAAAATAGTAATTTGAAATAAGTAATATATATATAATTGAAGTTAAATTTAAAAATATGTAAAAATTTATATATAGAGATAAATTATAACATGTGGTATATAAGTTTTGGATATTTTAAAATGCATTCATACTGAAAGAGGTTGTTCTGATTTCTGGGTAGATAGATAGGACTGATAGCATTGTGCTGAGACTTAGACTGATAAAAATAAAAATGTGAAAAATGATGTGATGCACTGTGACTTCTCCTTAAACAAAGTCAGAAATCTCTCAGCAACTATGCCCAGAGAAACCTATTAGCCACTTTACCTTCCCTTTCCTTTCCCACCCTAAGTTTTCCCCATAATCTGCTCCATCCCATTTACACAATATAATCTTTGTCAACTCTATGGCCTTTATATCTTTTTCCAAACCCAGCATAAAAATCAATAACCTACTTTCTGTATAATCACTTTGTTCATATTTATTCTTCCATAATGTCATTATTTGTACCCTTTCTGCTTTCAAGCATTTACATTCAATTGACAGATGCCTAATATTTTCTATGCCTTCCTTACACAATTTTCAGACTAAATCACCCATATTTTTCCATTTATGTGTATATTCTCTTGTTGCTAAAGATCCCATTCAAACCTTAAACAATAAAGTACTTTCCTTGCTATTATCATAAATTAACTCACACCCAATATTACATTTTCTTCTATATATATTTAAACTATTTTTACTCTCCATACTAGTTCTCCATCTCTTCAACTCCCTATTCTTTATTAATGCATCTATTCTTTTATCCCATTCCTTAACACTATAACACTCAACAATCCTCCTAACACAATCAGCCCACCTTTTGTACAAGTATACTGATATAAATTCCTTATCTAAATCTTCTGCATATCACATTACCTTTCTCACCCATCCTGTTGCCTGCCCTTTACTCATAACCTAATTAAATACTATTTTGGCTATTCCTTTTTGCATCTCTTATATAAAAACTTGATGTGATGTGATGTATTGTGGCTTCTCCTTAAATGAAGTCAAGAATATCTCAGTAGTTATGCCCAGATAAATCTGTTAGCCACTTTATTTTCCATTCCCCACTCTATATTTTCCCATATTCTGCTCCATCCCATTTCCGCAACATAATATTTGTCAACTCTATAACCTTTATATCTAAATCCCCTTTATCTTTTTCCAAATCCAGCATAAAAACCAATAATTCACTTTCTGTATAATCACTTTTTTCATATTTATTCTTCCATAACTTCATTATATGTACCCTTTCTGCTTTCAAGCATTTACATTCAATTCACAAATGCCTAATATTTTCTATTCCTTCTTTACATAATTTACAAAATAAATCACCCATTTTTTTCCATTTACATATATATTCTCTTTCATTCCAATATCAGCCTTTCAAGCTAATTGAGCACACGCGTTTTGAGTGTTAAATAAATGAATACTCTCTTCTTCAATCCAAGATATAGTATTTATGCAGGAACAAAAATACTATATCTTGGATTGAAGAAGAGAGTATTCATTTATTTAACACTCAAAAGGCGCGTGCTCAATTAGCTTGAAAGGCTGATATTGGAATGAAATATAATTGCAAGCATGGCACTAGATAAAATATGTGTTATGTATATTCTCTTGTAACTAAAGATCCAGTTTGAGCCTTAAATAGTAAACTACTTTTCTTACTATTATCATATATTAACTCACACCTAATATTCTGTTTATTTCTATATATATTTAAACTCTTTTTACTCTCCATACTATTTCTCCATCTCTCTAACTCCCTATTCTTTATTAATAAATCTATTCTTTTATCCCATTCCTTACTACTACAACACTCAACAATCCTCTTAACACAATCATCCCATCTTTTGTACAAATATACTGATATAAATTCTTTATCCAAATCTTTTGCATACCACATTACCTTTCTCACCCATCTTGTTACCTGACCTTTACTCATAACCCAATTAAATACTATTTTAGCTATTCTTTTATTATCCATTTCACTGTAAAAATAATGACATTTAGATTTTGTTTTACAAACTATTTTTGTTCACGTCTAATCTCTCATATTTTTTGAAAAGTATACATACTTGGGAATGATTTGTATTTTTTTATATAGTATGAATTAAGAAAACAACTCTTTTAAAAAAGATAATTGGAGCTAATATTTTTCCAGATTCATTTCCATAGACATGCACAGATATAATTCCATCTTTTCAATAATATATATATATATGTGTGTGTGTGTGTGTGTGTGTTAAAACGAAGATTTGCATGGGTTAAATATATAAAATACATATTTTGCGGGTTCATCTGTGTTAAAAACTTTTAATATTAATATACTGACATTTCGACTTGGTCACACATATCATCCACAGAGTTATGAAAGGTAGAAAGACAGTTGTAGAGACGCTACAATCACTGATTTGAATAAAATGTTAAAATTCCACCAATAGCAAAAATGTTAAATTTATGAATGTTTTTAAAAAAATCTTTCCAAATAGGAGGAAGTTTGCATGCATCATCTAGCTTATTGATACAATCTGGCATTTTAAGTATCTCAATGACTTCTCTAATTTTGCACTGGTAGAGATTATCACATCTGGATATGATCCTGGTACTAGAAAAATCAATTTTATGACCTGAATCTACAGTATGGAGTGAGAGTGCTGATGATGATGAGTGTTGTTTAACTGCATTAGCATGCTCATCTCTCCTAACACTGATGTGATGATTACTCATACCTATGTAAGAAGCTTTAAAATTTTTACATGAGATTTGATAGACACCATGAGATTCAAGAGGGATTGAATCCTTAGGCTTGTTTATTATAATGCTGATCTTTTGATGAGCAGAAAATGCTGTATCTATATTATAGCATTTTAATATACGACCGATACTGTCTGTAGTTCCGTTTACATATGGAACACAATTCCTAATAGCTGATTTATCATCTTTTTGTTTCCTATTTTGTCTATTTTGGGCTTGAAATAAGGCTTTTTTTTATAAATTTGTAATTATATTAATATTAAAAGTTTTTAACATGGATGAACCCGCAAAATATGTATTATATAAATATTAATCGCAACTTCTTCATAAAACTTATTGAGATTAAAAGTTGTACATAAAATCTATTCTAAAAAGAAGATTCCTTAATGAATAAGATAACTGACTTAAAGTGCTTTCTTTTATTTATGCGATTAAAATTATATAAGTAAAGGAAGCAATACATTATGAAATCATTAATTTTGCATTAATTTTTAAAATAGCTTTATTTCTGATATCAACCTGAATGACTGAATGTGCTCTCCATTAAACTCTTAGCCATCAGCAAACGTAGTCTCTATTCATTATCGCGACGTCCACGCAGTTATGCATGTCCATCTACAGACTGGAAACTGCTATGTCCAAATTAGAGCTGACTCGAGGCCAGCTAAATACATATCTGGAAGAGTCTTACCAGAACTCACGAGGCAGGCTAATCATTAGGTGGAAGCAAGTTCCATACTCTGCACGACTATATCAGCATTCAAGTCTATGAACTGTATTTATTCATTTGTTTAACGAACGTGTGTATATTTTTGGAGTAATAAATTGTACATATTGATTTGCATAGTTTTCATAAGTTAGAAATAGTTACAAATTACGTTGGATTATTAAAAATAGTTGCAAATTAGGATGGATAATAATGAATTTCTGAATCACATTCTTTTATTCATATGTTATGTGTATAGATTTCCAAATATAAAGTCTCTATAGAACTTCCTAGCCTTTTACAATTATAGTATATGTTTAATAAACACAGGTTTATAGCAGACCAGCAAGTTCCATTAGTCTTCTATAATGCGTTATAAAGCAAAAATTTTTTAGAATGATTTTTTATCACAACATTTTTTTATTAATTATTCTAAATTTAAAATATATATAAACAACAAATAAAAAGGTGTTTGAAAAAATAACAACTGTAATAGAAAAAAGTGGTAGTTAATGAATATACAATTTACAATTACATTATAATAAAAAAATACTAATCTGTGACTACATATACTGTGTAACAAGAAGAGTTTAGTTGCTAGAAGTTTTTAAAAAATGATAATTTCTTAAGTTATAGTTGTCATTTTGAATCTTACTTCCTGAATTTGTTAAAATGAAGCAGGTAGAAAAAAGTGGTGTTAATTCAAAATTTAATTTTGGTATACTTTGTTTTATTATCAAAATTGTTTTTTTGAAATTATCTTTATAATAACAATGAATTTTGTTTGTAATATTACTAATTTATTTTTTAAAAGCAGTAGTTTGTTGGTTACTCATTTTACATAAATGCAGTTGTAATAAAATGAAAATTAGATAAAGTAATATAATGTGCAGTTTATTATTATAGCTTTGATATAACTTAAATGTTTACAAATTTACATTTGTCATTATTGTTTATATTCTTTACTATAGAACAACATCTCTGTTAGAAATTATGGAAATAGTCAAACATGATCAATATTCTGGCTTTAGAATTTATTTTAATTAACTTTCAGAGAAGACAAAACATCATTTGTCAACATAATTTCCTGCATTACATTTTACATAACTGTCAATTATATATACCCTTATAAAAATGATTCAGGATGAATTGCAATGTTTTCAGGAATCTAAACCAGTGATGGTCTGATGGAGTGAGATCAAGTCTATATGGAGGATGCTCCAATATCTCAAAGTAAATCTCCAGCTTTTTTTATACCTAATCATTGTGAAATCTGTTTTGACCTTCTCTATCAACTTAAACACATTTCTTTGTGGCAAATCATCACCTCCAAATTGTTCATAAAGTCTTTAATAATTATTCACTCCAGACACACCTTCAGATTACAAAAATGAATCACTACATGGTAGCCTTTTCTTATGCAAAACACAAGTGGGAAAGCCATTATTGCTTGCTGATAAGACAGTACAGCCAATAAGAAATGAAGTTCAGATAATGTTCACTTACTATCATAGTTAAACAAAACCCATATTGAACCTAACTCACACATTTTAAAATGTACTAATAATACATTTTGTTATACAAGACCAAAGTTTGTTGTATATATGAAATTAGTACAATAGTTTTGGCTGATATTTTTTATATTCTTGATGAAAGCCATTATTATCCTCAATATAACAGAAACAAATTATAAGAATATTTAATAAAAATTAAAAGATTGAAATTTTTAAACATCATTTAATCATATAAAGTTGATTACTATTTGCATAATGCATGAAATAATTTTTCTCTTTTTTTAATGAAAATAATTTCGATTTATAATGATAGTAATTTTGTCTTGACAAAATTAGAATTTTAAATAAAATGTTTGAGTGACTATATTTTAAATCTATTATTAATGTACTTCATTACTATATATGATTAAAGTATATATTTTTATTTTGTATTGTAGTCACTGAAACTCATATATTTTGTTGCTTTGTTTCTGTTTTCAATCAGAATCTCATCTACCTTGCAGGTGTAATAAATTACAATATTGATTTTCAAAGATATTGGATGAAAGTGAGTTAAGCACAGAAATCATATTTTAACTACTCCGGCAAAATACAATTATAAAATAAATTTTGTATTGTAGATTACCTTTTGGGAATTAATTGCTTATCTTCCAATGGGGATCTATTTATAAAGTCAGTGTTTTGTAATATCATCACTTTTTTAAACATGACCATCAAATGTGTAGAAAAAGAAATTTCAAATTTTTAAAGATTATTGCAATAAATAACTCTCTATTATTTGAAATAATGAGTACAAATCAATGATGGCTACTATAGTTAATTTTTTTATTACAGTCCATCATATGTGGGTGGAGGAGGAAATATGTATATATATATATGTTAAATATTTCTGTGGATTTCTATTATAATAAAAAATAAAAATAAAATTCCATGTATACAGAGATAAACTTTAACTTTTGATGTTGCCAAGAATCTACCAATTACTGCTAATTTTCAAATCCTGAAGCTAAATAAGTTTTCTCATTAACCTTTAATAGCTATTTTGTTGGACATTTGTGTTGAAGTCAATCCAACATTTTCAAAGATAGAAAAAGTCTTAAATTAAATATTATTAAATTATACTATCATGAATGAGAACTAAAACTCTATCTCTCTCTCACACACACCCACACCTATATACATATATATATATGCAAAAAATGTTTATATATATTTATTACTGCAAATTGTTTGACTGCCACACATCTTGATTGCACTTATTTGATGATTTTGTTTTTAAATAATAAATTAATACATTAATTATTAAAATCATTAAAATATTGATTATTATTTAATTTAAATTTTAATTTATTCAACTTATTTATATATAAGTAAGCTCATATATAACAAATTTAACATAAACTTACATTTTTGGCTGTGAAAGTAAGAATTTTATTACTTTTTGGTGCCTCAAATGTGGGTGTTGATCCCATTAACATAATTCTTAGTTTATTTCTCACTTCATGTTTCATCAATTTACCATGTGGTGGATCTTGTGAATGGTATGCATATATAAGATGAATTGTGTCTTTCTAAAATAATAATAATAAATAAAAATATAAAAAATAAAAATTTTAAAATATTAGAAAATGATTCGTAATGATTTGAAAGTATTTTTATTTAGTATTTTGAACTAATGTAATGCTGCTCTTCAAGAATGCAGCAAAATATAATAATGAGCAATACTATCATAGATTTATATAAGTTATTAAAATACGAAAGTGTATTTTATCAACATGTCAATTATAAATTAGTAAAACTGGACAAACATTTTATAAGTATTTGAATATAAAGTATGACATTTTTTTTAATATTCATAACCTCACAAACATATGCACATAAAAAAAAAATTTCACAGACTTATAGACGCGAACATTAAAACCTCATAGAAATTTTGGTTCTTGTAAACTATTCACTGTATGGCCTGTGGTGGCGCTGTTTCTGTGTAAAAACACAGAATAATACCACATTCATGGCCAAACTTTACAGCTAATACATGACAAGTGATCATATTAGCCACTTGAAGAGACAATAGATGTAGTGGTTTAGAATCCGTGGCCAATTCTTCCGTGGTCCTAACCCTACATCCAAACTAACAACACTATACGATCATATAGTTTGCCACTTTTTCATCGCTGCATTAATTCCTATGCATAGTGAGTAAATTTGTATTCTTGCTCGAATTTCAGATGAGAGTGTGTGTGCAGTGGAATGTTTTCCAACTGTTTGTTTGTTGATGTTTATGATTTTCTGTTTTTCCCAACTGAGATCTTTTGGCGTACTAGTAATTATCAGCGTATTCTTGAGATTTATCCAAGCTTGTTTTTTGGGGGGGTTGTTGTTATTTGGAACCCAAAAAAAGATGTCAACGTCTCTGTCGGGCGATTGTAGTTGTTGGTGAAAAAGAATCATTTCTGTCATGACTCAGACAAGAATAACAAAAGAAGAACAAAATGGCTACCACGTTATTGCAATTGTGGGATGTTCCAAAAAAAACTGAGAAAAAGATGACACAGTTTATTTGGTTTAGTCATATGTGGTGAATAAAATTTATTTGATTGAAAAGAATAGTCTGTACTTTGTTTGTGATTATTTGGATCTGTAAGTCAATTAATTAACACCCAGAATGTCAGTGTTAAAAGGGTAGGGCTTTACAGCTGAGTGTGGCAGAGTTGGTTTGACAGCTTCAAATTCTTCTCAAATCAATAAACAACACGCTTCTTTTGGGTTGGAAGAGAATCGATTCTCTTGATCAAAATCTTAGTTAAAATGTTACCAAAAAAATATTTTCATTTAAAAGCAAATACACATCTGAGGCAGAGTTTGTTGGACAGCTTTGATTTTTTTTCTAAATCAAGAAACAGCAAACCACATTTGTAACAAATTAAAAAAGCAAGTGTCGATGTCTGTTAAAAAAAAAAACTGTATATTAAAAGCAACCAAAAAAAAGTTGTATGTAAAAATTGTGTATATTTGAGATCCAAAAAAATTAAAAGTGTCCCTTATACTTTTAAATGTATCGAATCCAAAAAAAAAAAAAGATGTCTGTAAAAAAAACAGTAGATTTAGAATCAAAATCCAAACAAAAAAAGGCATATGTAAAAATTGTGTACTTTTGAGATCCAAAGTAAAAGTGTCCATTATTGTTTTAAATTTATCAAATGAAAACAAAAAAAAAAAATTATGTCCAAAAAAAAAACAACAACAATATATTAAAAAGAAAAAATAGCCCTATGTCAAAATACGATCTATTAAAGAAAAAAAAATCTAGAGGCCCAGTAATGTTATATCACTATGTTTTTAAATAGAAACAGTGCCACCACAGGCTGTATAGTGAATACTTTACAAAAACCAAAATTTTTAATATGAATATGTAAATAAATTTCAGCTATGACATAACCCAGCAACAAACTCTTAAATTTTAATGCATTACCAGTTAGAATGATGATGTAAAGTTTTCCCTAATTGTGAGGCTGAATAATAAAAAATAGCATTATTTTTTTTTTACATTATTAAACAAATCAATAATATTTTGTAATAAATATTTATAAGTATTAATATAATAGGTTAGTTATTAATATATATATATTTTAAAATAAAACTAAATATTTTATAACATAAAATAAAATAATCTAACTTGTTTTTATTATCCAAAACTAAAAGATTTAACATTTAAAAGATATTATTTAAAATTGTAGTTGAATGAACTTATACTGAATGAATTTTGTTAGAATTTTTGCTTCAATAACAACATAATTAAAGTAGATTAAAAATACATAGATCTTTAAAAAATAAAAACCACCATGAGGTTTAACTGAAGTATCTATATTTTTGTTTAATTTAATTTTTAAAAATAAGGAAATTAAAAAGGGTTAAAATTTTATGTTCATTTTAAAATTTTATTTTTGTGGGGGTTTTTTTTTCTTGGAAATACTAGAATAAGAAAATAAGTCATAATTAAGTAAATATAATGTAGATTTTACTCCAAGATAAGATTTGAATGAAGTAGATAACTATTGTATATAAAATATTTTCAAATGTTGTTAAATTATTTAAGGTTTGAAAAACAAGTGAGGTTTTAGAGCATATATGAATTTTTAGAAACTTTCTTTTATATTTTAGTTCTTAGTTTTCTATTTTACTACTGTCATTTGACAATAAACATTGTATTTGATGGCTAGGCAGTAGGAAACGCCATTAACTGCTTGATTCTATCTTGTATTAATATTTTTTTAATTGGAATATGATCTTTTAAAGAAGTTCTACTGTACATTGCAACTAAAAAATTTGATGAAAAACCAGCAACCATTTATGCATCAACTTTATTTAAACAAAATTGTAAGCCAGAGGATAAAAATTCTAATTATGTCATGGCTTTTTACACATGACATTATGTATATACATGTCTTCAAGGAAACACACCTTAAACTATGAAACCTCACAATATTCTTCTGAAAGTCTTCCTACTAAGAAATGTTCATTCGTGGATAATTATATATGTACGTAAATGATACAAATTTTTAAAAATTTTTTTTACATTTAGTCTTATATTAAAAACATTATTTTTTGCCCTGAAATCTGAATATATATATATGTTATTAGTAACTATATACTTTATTTAAAACTATACTTATATTTTAAATTGACTGAAATATATTAGGAAAAGTAATAACTGAAATACAGGCTTATTATATACCTGTGTCTATATATAGGGTATATGATCACAGACTTTCACACAACCCACCACTCTATTTCATAACACTGATACACTTGAACACATATATGTTCAAAAGATAAATAATCACCAATATACGCATTTCATGCTAAACCAGCAATCATCAGTTGGTCCACATTATCATCTCTACACGTATATGCAATAAGTGCTCAGATATATATTAAGATAGCCAATATTCATACTTAAATGGACAGGCTTGATCGTTTTGTTTTCTTTTAAAATGAATTAAAAGAAAAACTTAAATTGGGGCTAAATTTATTTCAACATTTAATTTTTAATTTGGTTTTATGAATATAAAAAATTAAAATTCAACCCTCTTTTTTTATAAAATTGATTTAAAAAAACAATTCTTTTTTCCCATTAACGTTTTATATCTTAGATAATAAAGTAGCTGTTAGTATTCAACTGACTGATCTAACGGCTTCGTAGATTTCACAACTGTTGTTTTCCTACTTTTTAAAGTATTATAAAAAGATACAAATTTGCTAAAATAACATAAAATGAACTTAATTGTAAAATAATAACATATTTTGAATAAACCCTTATGTTGTGATGTAATTTTTTTTCCCAATTTTATTTTAAAAATTCTTCTGAAATATATTTTAAAAAGTTAAATATTTTTATAAAAACATTGTTTTAATATTACAATACTTTTTTAAAATGTATATATAACTTTCAACACTTAAAAACATCAATACATATTCATAATAATAAATAGTATTTTAAACGTCTTCTGCAAAAATTACTAAAAATAATTATAACTGCCATCTATTGACAAAAACTAACACTCCAATGTAAAATTAATAGTCCTAATAGTTGTGAAGATTATTTTTTCAATGATAAAATCCCCACTAAAAGAAAACAATGTAAAAAAATGGAAAATTTAAATAAACAAAAAAGTTATGAAATCATGAAATACCAAAATTGAAATTCATTATAAAGAAACTAACCAGAATTCTTGGCAAAGACAAGTCAATGGCGAATATTTTCATGTATTAAAGAATTGTTTTATCATTGTTTGTTATTAATATTCTAAACTCTTTTAAAATTAGTTTAGAACAAAAGAAAAAAATGATAGCAAATTTGTGACAACTTTATATATATATATTACCCCCTTTCCCTCTCAAAGTAACCTTTATTCTCTTAGATATTTGCAGAGACATATATACAGATTGTTAAACAGTTGTCTTTTTTCAGAGTATATGCCTTTTCACAAAATGATAACATTATTATTTGTTTTATGAAATGAAGATGTTTAGTTTACTAAATTATTCGTTTTGCTTACTGTTAAAGGTTTTTTATTTTTTCATTCTTGATTCTATACACTGATCAAATTATATTATGTTGTATAAAGTGTGTGATAATCAGGGAATAAGTTTTAAATAGGTGTTATAATTTTATAAAATCTACCATTATGGATATTAGGAATTGAATTTTAAGTTTGTTAAGAGACGATCATGATTCTCTAATTTAAATTATAAGTGACACTCCTTTGACATCATCAAACAATAAATATAAGCTGCTATTACTACTACTTACTGCTACAGCTTCTGCTGTTACTGCTGCTGCTGCTGCTACTACTACTACTACTACTACTACTACTACTACTACTAAATAATAATAATAGTAGTAGTAGTAGTAGTAGTAGTAGTAGTAGTAGTAGTAGTAGTAGTAGTAGTAGTAGTAGTAGTAGTAGTAGTAATGGTAGTAGTATTAAGAAGGAAAAGAGAAGCATGAGTTCTGTGCTGACTATACCATCAATCTGTGAGCAACAAATATGTCCACATATAGAAAATGCAGATCTAACTTTCTGTTTACTTGTTAATTTATAATATTGTCTTTTAATTACCCAGCAGGAAACTTTACTTTCTGAAATTCTTCAACACCATGTTTAATTCTACCTCACTATTCTCTTCCACATTTTTCCAATGGAAACAATTAACTATGCACTTTTTAAAAATGTTTTTGAGATCATCTTTATAATATAGATGGAGTCTACCTCTTTTACAAAGTCCATGCTCAAGTTTATTATAAAGCACTTTTTTGGAAAGTTTTCTGTTGTTCATTTATTTTGCACATTCAATCCAGTGAAGGTATGGTTTTACAATATGGACTGAGTACTATCACATTCTGTAAGCTAAAGAACATATTGATTGGTTTTATAAGCTTGCCATTATATTTTAAAATCTTATATAGTGTCCTTAAATAAAAAATTTCTTATGCTTTTATATTGTGCTGATAGAGTGTTCAAGTTTCACATCCATACAATAAATTAAATAATAGCTTTATATAAAGCTAACTTAGTTGTGGTAGTTATTTTTCTATGATGAAATACTCTATCTTTTAACTTATTAAAAACAGCAGCACATTAGAGTTTGTGTTGAAGCTCAACGTCAAAGACTATCTTTCTACTCATACAACTAGCAAGGTGTTTGAACTGAGTTACATTTTCAAGGTGATAACTGTATAAGTAAAAGTAGCTGAGAATTTTTCTTCCTTAACTGGCTGAAAAAGAATTTGAGATTTATGAACATTAATTAATAAAGCAAAATCTTTATAAGTTGCATTCAAACGTCAAAAACATTCTGTAAATCGACATTTGAACTAGAAAAAAAAATAGCTATTATCATTAACATACAGTAAATTCAAAATCCAAAAAGATGAAGTTCTTGTTTTTACTTTTAACTGACTCAAATTGAAAATGACCCCTTCATATATTTATCGTATTTGGATTCCTGTCTAATTAAGCCACCTATAAACAATTACAAAAAACACTGACAAAAATTGAAAATAAAGTTAAAACAAGTACACCACCTTGCTTAACACCAGTTTTCCCCTCAAACACTTTAGAATTTGGCCGGTAGTAATAACTCTCCACTTCATTGCATCATCTAGAAGATGTATAAAAAAAACTATTATAATCGCATTATTCCTAGAATGACCGGTAGATAGATGTTATAATAATTTTACTCTTTCGAGATTTTTTTAATTACAAAAGAATTTATATGCATGTAGTGCCATTACAATACAATATATATGAATAGCTATTAATTGATAAAAAATGAGATAACGAATAAAATAGCAACGGATTTCTATATATATATTTAAAAGTACAGATATCTATATAAAAAATAAATATTGAGTGAGAAATGAAACAACGGAATGTATAATTTTTTTGCCTTTTAAATAGATTTTATAAAAAAATGAGTCTATCCCCCACACATTTCTCAAATCATGCAGGGCAAATAATAAAAATAAATTTAGATACAAACTATAACCAAAAATACTATCTACAGAAAATCATAAGAATTCTACTGCTAATCAATACACAGGAAGTTCTTTTCTCAGAAATATACATAGCAATAAACAAACTAAATCAAATGGACTTTGATCCAATAACAAAATATATAGCTTTCACAGAAACCATATTTTATAATATCCATCATATGACACAAAAAACAACCCCACCAACAAAACTCATAACATTGGCAGAAGAAATACATAAAAAGACATAACAGCAAAACCAATCAAAAATAACCAAGAAATCATTGTCAAACTTACACAGCTATACAATCAAACATGTAACTAATTAAAACAATATATTGCCATCAAAGAGAAAAAAATATGTTTAGCAGAACAACACACTTGGACCCGTGGTTATATTAGGTGGATATTAGGATATCCATCAACTAACAAAGTACCTATGGCAATTAAAACAGAAAATAAGTGATAACAGGCTATAACATAATAGAACCCATCTTTCAATACTTCAGAAATAAACTCACTACAAAAAAACAATGGAAAATCCCAGAAAATTACTTTGGAAAACCTGAAAATGAAACCCCCTATAAAATAGATTTTGCCAGAATACTCACAACATTACAAAGCACTTGTTACCCAGGATCCCAAAATTTGCAAAATCTAAGTAAATTTACAAATAAATTACTATGTCAACTAGCAAATCAACTTTCACAAAAATTATATAACATACAAGGTCTAATCCCGATATCAATGGTCCCTTTCATGAAAAAAATAGAATCCATCTCAGAAATTACAAATTTAAGACCCATTGCAATGGAGCCATTGGGAATCAAAATTCTAGAAAAAGTACTAAAAAAAGATAGAACCCTACATCTTACCAATAATATTGGAACATCATTATACTAAAAAAGGGTCTTTAACAGGCCAAGCAGTTCTAATATTTAAAACAATAGTAAATTCAACAATAATAAAAAAAATAGGTCCATGGTAAGTACAATTGGATTTTGAGAGTGCCTTTGACACTGTCCCCATCAACAAACTAATCAATCAATTAAAAAAAAAAAAAATACCAAGAACAATCTTATTCACGATAGTCAACCTACTCCTAAATAGGGAGATACACATTACGCTAAATGGAAGAACATCACCAACTTTCTACCCTAACCAATCCATCCACCAAGGATATCCACTAAGTACACTACTCTTCACACTATACATAAACCCTCTACTTAAAAAAATCAAGGAAAAATTACAAGGAATACAAATACCAAAACCAATATTTACATACCCTGTATAGCCTACATGGGTGACTTTACAGTTTTTCTAACTTCAAAGAAACAACTACATACACTCCAAAAAATAATAGAAGACTATACAACAAAATTTCATCTGAAAATAAATACTAATAAATCAGCCATGTGGTCAATTTTTACTGGGAAAACCAATACACAAATATACCAAGGAAAACCGAATAAGTTTCTGGGTTTCCCATTTCATTTGGGAATGGGACAGATGAGAAGAATAATAAAAGATAAAATATTAACACAAACAGAAAGAATCACAGACTCACTTGCTAAATCATACCTTTCTCTATACTCAAAGGTTTCTCTCTTCAACCAACTGATAATGACAAAAATCACATATTACCTGCCAATGATAAAGTTTACCAAAAAATGTATATCAACAGTAAACTCCCTCTGAAATAAACTACTTTGGAATAAAAAGGTGGTAGCCATTTCAATGAGGCAATTAAGCCAACTACAAAACTAAATGGGCTTGGATGACATACAATTTCAACTTTTTACGCACAAAAAATAATAAACCTGCTGATTACAACATTTACAAAGTTTCCAAATATTAAAAAAATAATAGATATAATACTTACTGACTGACCACCTCCCAAAGACAACTATATAGCCACACTTTTAGACAGCATAAGAAATCAAAGGGACAAAATAACCCTGACTAACCCAATTAAATACACATATTAGCACATACATAGCCTAATAGAGCAGACACAACAAGATATCAACAACAAAATGGTTCTTGAAATAAACAATGCACTGCTTCTAAAAAAATATAAAAATTGGTACCTGGAGCCTAAATTCTTCGACTTCATAGTCAAAGTAAATCTGAATGCCTTGCCTACATTACACTTCATCCATTTTAAAAGGTTCTTTATGAAAATAGACCCACTATGCAGGTTGTGTAAAAGAGAAGAAGAAACACAACATCATTTTCTAAATGATTGTCTGGGATTGGAAAAGATAAGACAAATAATGATAAATAACTATCGTCAGAAAGACACAACAATGGCAAAAATTCTCCAGGTATACAAAAAAAATGCAATCCCAACAATAAGAGTAGCGACATTTAGCTTGTATGCATATAGGTACTACAGATATAAATTCAATTTCGACTACAGTGCAAAACAAAATCTCAACACATTCCACCACAAGCTAGAAAAAATAAAAGAAAGGGATAACTTGCTAGCACCACCAGATATTTTTTCTGCAACTTGGTCACTATTTAAACTAAAATCAGCACTGTAGTTGAAAAACAGGAAAAGAGATGGAATAACACAGCTAAAAAAAGAACACAATACACCAAAACCAGCAGGACACACATGATGGGATCCATCAACACAATGTATATAAAAAAAATCAGACTAGCTGAATTCAGGCAACTTTTGATGCCTTAAGCGTAGCAAAAACACAACATAAAGAGCTCAAGAAAAAGCTTTTTCTCTCCTATATATCTGAACAATCTTATGCCCAGCAGAACTGTTTAGACACAGTAACAGACTTATGCTTACTGTGTAAGTCCTATCTTACCGATGTAATCATTGTTTTTTGATCAATAAAGTATGCTTTGAAACATAAATAATAGAGGTGGGTCAACCAACTTTAGTTATTGAAATATTTAACTGTTATAGTATAGACATATAATTTATTTGATTATTTATCTTTTAGAAGTTTAATGATAAGTTTAATAATATTTAAAAATTAATATTTTAATCAATAATATTGTTTTTAAAGATAAAAAGACAGATTGCTTATAAAATATGTAAAGTTGATTATTTTGAAACTGAATCTAAATTGAATTGAATATTTGATTACGTTTATATAAAATAAAAAAATTCAAATTGAATTAAACTAAATAATATGGAGTTTTAACCTAATTTTATTTTTTTTTTTTTTTTTTATTTTTTTTTTTTTTTTTTTTTAAATATAAAATAAAAATTAAAAAATTTTTTTTATTTTTTTTTTAATTTTTTTTTTTTCCACCAAAAAAATTTTTTTTAAGGAAAACCCACACAAATATCTTTTTTTTTTTATAGGTTTTTTTTTTATTTTTTTATTTTAAAAAAAAAGGGAAGAGCCCAACAAACAAAACTTTAAAAAAAAAATAAAAAATAAAAAAAATTTTTTGAAAAAAAACGGGACTAGGGAGAATGAGAGAGAGAACCGACCCCGCGAGGGGGGGGAAAAAGGTTAATATGTATAAAAAGCAGTTTTGTATATATATACTTCATTGGTAAAATGAAAATACACACAGAAAAGATAGTTTTTTAAATAATATTTAGTTTTATTATGCCTAGCATGCTTTCAATATATTTTTGCTATATCATATTCATGGGATATAGTGGTGTAATTAAATCGTTCTTTATATCAATGTTTATAACTGTTCACGTATTCAATTTTAATTTAAAATTTAAATTTGAATATCTAAATAAGCCATTTCTTTGAAATGGGTACACTTGTTTCTTTTTGTTAATAGAAAAACGGTCACCAGCTATTGCACATGCTTCTTTAATCTTCCCCTCTCTATCCTCTCTCTCTCTCTCTCTCTGTTAACACTATTTCTGTCTTTGTTAGCTCGAATCTATGACCAGTTTTCTCGTGGTCTGTAAATATTAAAGTGTGTTCTTTGTCTCTGAAGGTTCTATTGTATAAATATCTGTGTTGGCTAAGTCTTGTTTACAAATTGGCCCTCGATTCCCTATAATATATAGAATTGCAAGCTGATTAGCTCCACTTAATTCTATATTATGTGAACAGTTAATTAAACATTGATATAAAGAACCATTTAATCACACCACTATATGCCATGAATATGATATAGTAAAAATATATCGAAAGCATGCTAGGCAGTAATAAAGCTAAATATTGTTTTAAAACTACATTTTTTGTGCTATTTTCATTTTACCAGATATTACTTGGTCAGAAAATAAAAAAATTAGTGTCAATTGAATTACAAAATAAACTATTTATATTTATAAATATATTGTATATATTACAACTCTGAGGTAGACTCCAAATAGCCAAAACCTGTCAGCTAAGTCATGCAATTAAAACTCTGAAGAAAAAAAACACTCCAAGAAATAATGGTATTATAATTGATATCTTAAAGGAAACAAACGAAACAAAAAAAAATGGTGGCAAAAGTATATATCTAATATTTAAATGACAAGTAATTATTAGATGACTGAAAAAAATATAGTATTTATATTGATGCCAGAGCGCCTGGCCTTGTAAAGGTGGGTCATTTTTTAATTGATTACTTTAATATTTTTTTAATTTAATGTAAATTAATCAAAAGATTTTAAATATGAGAACAGCAGAATACAAAAACTCTGGGCTTTCAGTTCATTGTTTTTGTAATAAGTGATTGTTTTAACTTTTTTTAAGATTTAATGTACATTAAACAAAATGGTATTTTGGTATTAGTCCTGCTATAACATATTATTCTCATGACATTTATATCTGGTAATATTTATTAGTTTAAGTTAATGATGTCATGGCAAGTAAAATACTGGCATGACTAATTCATGTCAATGATTAAAATATGCACATGGTGACCTGTGAGATTAAAAACATGCTAAAAACTGCAAGATTTTGTGATATCACATTGTCCTTTCATTTCCATTCTAAAACACATTACACAGTTCAGTTTGCCACAGTGACTCTTGTCATTTGTAAATTTTTTTTTTAAATTTAAAAATACATTTCTAATTGAACATTGTTATGTTTATGTTTTATTTATTTTTGCTAAATGTTTTAAAATCTTAAATATTTGTTGTTTGTTACAGAAATATTTGCTTTTTTAAAAAAGTAATTTTAAAATAGAGTTCACTAGAGGGAGCCAAGGACTCCAGCTAACTCTGTTACTGGCTCTCTGTTTTAGTTCCGAATTCTCTAGTCTAAGAAGTTAAATCTCTCTTAAAGTAGTCCTATTTAGAAGAGTAGCTTCTTAGCTATCTTTCCAGATACAAAGTATGTCATCAGTTGAATACAAGTAAGAATAATTACAACTTTTCTTTAAAACGCTATGAAAATTAAATGGCTGCCATAGAAAATACTAAAGATTTCCATAGATATTGTAGTTTTAAAGAAAAATCCATTTCAATCAACTTTGCTGACAGAGTGAGAGGTTCTAGTTGATGGGAGGGTCCCTAGGGATCTAATTCCCAGCTTTAAAGGGAAAGAGAGCTTGGGGGAGGGTGATGTGGTCATCATTGCTAATGCTGACTATCTCACACATTAAAAAGTAATAATGTTTTTCATTGTGATTTAAGTGCTGCCATTATAAATCAGAGATTTTATTTAACAAAGGAAAACTTTGCTTAGTGCAGTTGAAACTAAGGTCATTTACTACAAGAGGCATACTTTACCTAATTTTATTAACAGCAAATTGTTCAAGTGCTTTATTCAGATGTTTTTTAGCTTTCACTCATCAATCCTAAATTGAAAATTCTATATTTTACCTGCAAAACACTATTCATATTGGATCTCTTTACAACACTTGATCATCTCATGAATTAATGCAACAGAATACTATGAACAAAATAAAATCTGACATTTTGATAATCTTTATACATCATATGATGTAAGCATGTAATTTCAAAGTTTGAAACCAAGTCAATACATTTCTTGATTAAAAAATAATAATAATTTTAAAATATTACCTTAAAGTTACATTTCACTACTTTAAAGTTACAGTTCACCATTTATGTTTTTAGATTGCACATGTGGTTTATGATGGTACAAACTGCCACAGTAGGTGGGGAGTGGGAAGGATGTTTTCAATGATGCACAGTGTTATCCAATAAATCTACAACTCCTATGTACCTGTTTATTACATTTTAATGTCTTTTAATTAATATATGTTCAATTATTTTTTCATATTACACATGCTACAATATACTACATCCATTGATGTATTATTCTAAATTTGTAATATGTTTAAAATAATGTCTCTATGATATCTGAATACAGATTTTATCAATTAAGTTTGTCTGCATATTACTTGGAGACATTATCTTAAACATCACAAACTTAAAGTAATACATCATCAGAGTAATACATCATAGCAGGGCTAATACCAAAATACCAACAAAACATTTTAATATTATATAAATAAAATTCTGAATTTCATTAAATTTAAAATTTTTTAAATATCTGTTATATTGAACAGTCTTACAGGTGCAACTATATATTTACTGGCATATCTTCTGAATAAAAAATTAAAAAAACATTTTCCATTTTTGACAACATTTTTTAGATTTATTAATTGTTTTACATTCTGCTAACATACTGACAGATTTCTTTGTTCTCACTAGATTTAAGCTTTCAACTTTCACTTTAATATTAAACCATTATTATATATTGGAATATAATAAATTTAATTTCATTTGATAGATATTTTTGTTTAGGAATTAAATAAATTTTAAAAAATCATATTTGATTTTTAGAATTATTTTAAAAATTAGATTTTAATCAAAACAAAGTGATATCATATCAAATTTCAGGTGGAGCAGATTTAATTTGCAAAATGAATGAAATCTTTGTTTGATGTTTGTTTTACAAATCTGAATGAATTATTGTTAATATCTAGTAAATCTATAAATTTATATTTTAAAAGTTTAACATTTTTTGTAATTTTTATGATATCACTAAATGTTATAACAGTCTGTTGAGTGACATCATTTTTAGACATTATATTTCCCATGACTATAATCTCTATGGTAATGTTACACATAATGTATTCTTTTACATTTAAAAATAAAACATTTCTGTAAAAAATAAATATGTAGTAATATATATTTTGATGTCTAATAATTATTGCACAATTACGATACAAAGATAATCATAAACTTTCCAAAAAATAAAATTTTTAGACCATTGTCATATTTTCTCAAAGTAATCTTGCAAAGTTTGAAATTGTCAAATATTTAAAAGGCATCTATCATCATAGAGTTTAAAAACCCTTCAAGACCCACTTATTTAATTATTCTGACATCTTTTGAATTTTTTGAAATTAAAATATTAGAAAAAATATATACATGAATTTTAAAGCTGTAAAAAAATGCTTTGCAAAATTTCTCAGCAGTGGGCAAAAATACAAATATAATTTCTTGACTTCTGGCATGAGAAAGTTTCATATTAAAATGAAACTGGTTAATTGTCAGAGTACAAAAATACCAGCCTTTGAGCCTGTTGTTTTTGTAATGTTTTATTATTAAATATATTTGTAATTTCTTTTCTTAATTGGTTGCTTTACAATTTTTTATAAGATTTACTGTAAATATGTTTATTTATTAAACACTGCTGAGGATGTTGTTTATCTGAACTATATTAGAGGATTGACAAATCATGAAAGTATGGAAAGCCTTGATGCTGAATTACATATTAGCATTTATGGCAGTTCTGCAGCTATCTGGGAACTTTTTTCATAAAATATATACATTATCTCTTTAGTTAGAAGGACATATGCTGATTTTTTTCAGCATCTTTATGTAATGGCATTACTCTCTTTACATAAATGTAGTGGTTGTGAATTTTTCACATGACCTTATGCAAACATAATACAATCCCCAATCAGACAATAAAAAATAGGGATTTTATGTATAAGATTTAATAAAGGTGATATAGAAACGATTAAAAAATACTGACTTATCAGTCTTACAAAAATCTTTATCAATATAAATACAACTCAAACTGGATGTAAATGAGGTTTGAGAATAATGGATTATGTCTAAATAGTGGAAGAAGTTATAGAAAAAACCAATGAATATAAGTTGCCATTTTGCTTTGGATATATTGATTGTGAAAAGGCATTTGATTTTATAAGCATTTCCATGTGTAATTAAAGCTTTGGATTATTGATATAAACTCAAGAGATTGGCATATTCTGTATCAAAATACAAATTGTATAGTGATAAGATTAAAATTGAGAAGAATATGCAACAGACTGATGACTTATCTCGAACATTTAAGCAGCACTTTTATCAGAAGTATTTGTGGATTAAAATGAGAAGTTAAGAAAATAAATATACATAAAAATTATTTAATTCATGTAGATTTTGTAGATGATGCGGTTGCTTTTGCAAATGCAAGAATTATCAGATGAAAATACGACATTAGAATTGAAAATAAATATTAAAAAGATCGTCACAGAGAAAAATAAAGATGTATTAACTTTAAGTTGTTAACAATTACAAATACTTTGGTTAGCCTATTACTACAGATGAAAACATAATGGATGAAATTAATCATTGATGTTAAACTTGGATGGAATACTTTTAATAGAAATAATACTAAAAGAAAACATGCCTATGTACATATTAGAAGAAAGATTATTAATAGATGTTTTTTGTCTTGTGATACTTGTGAAGCTGAAATTTAAAACTTAACAGAAGTCCTACACAGAGATGTATATTAGAAGTAAAAAAGAGAAATTGACAATTATATATATATATATATATATATACTTGTAAGAAAAACAGACAACTATCATTAGCATCAATACAACTATTAAAAGTATATTACAAAAGATGGACACTTAAAGTCTTAAACTAGTTTCCAAAAAAATATAAAAGATATAGAAAAGAACCACATGTGAGATGAGTGAGTAAAATAAGAAGTTTGTTTATGCGTTTTGGAGAACAAGATCTATGAATTAAAGAAAGTGGCTTCGACTTTGAAAGATATTCATCTTGAAATTGACTGATAATAATTGAAAATGGTGATCATGAAAATTAAAATAGTTATTGTCAAAACTTTTTTTTTCTACATATTTCTTTCTATGAAATCATAATTTAAAAAAAAAAACATTTGAAAATCACAATTCTGAATAATTGCAAATCTTAGACATATTTCATCAAATATATTTGTCTTATAGCTTTAAGCAATTCAGTGACAATTTTCTCAACTCTCAATAAATTGGATCAGTGAAGGACAGGGATAAAAGTTTTAGAATTGATTCTCAGCTGATTTCTATAAACTCAGTTCAAGCTAATTGAATGAAATTATTAAATTCACTCTATCAATCAGATGACATATATCACGTGATATCTTGAGTAATTGACATTATGATTATATTTTTTACAATGTTAAAAAATAGGACAAAATTGTTGTCAATCATTCCAAATCCTCCCATTTTTTTAAACATTACCATTCAAAATTAGTTTTTTATCAGAAATAAGTGACAACTTATTTGTAGTAGAAAAATAAAACTTATTTGTTTTTGTTATATATATGTAATATTATAAATATATATCTGGAAACATTATGTAAATTAGTTTTTAAAAAACATATGTACATAGCTTGATTTATAAGTGTCAAAGTTTCTGCACTTACAACTTTGAGTTCGATCCCAATACATAGATGTATTAATGATAATTACTAATCATTTCTTAAACTAGAGATTATTCCTAATCCAGATATTAACTTTAAATCTCGGCTGAAGATTAATATATCCGTTATCTATCCACGAATATCATTTTTAAATATACATGTTTATTAGCATAAAGTAATTAATTTTAGTATATTGCTGATCAAAATTATAAGTAATACTTTTAGTAAGCTTTCTTACCGTTATTTTTCTGTCTTGCTCCCTGTCACAAGTGTCCAGAAGTCTAGCAAAACGAACAATCGTATGAGTAGCATTTTCTTTATGGTAAAGTGGAACCCAATCCTGTTGCTTATCAATATCAGGCTCAAAAAATCCTCTTGCAAAACGGTCCTAAAGATTAATTTTGCAAAAAAAAAATTAATAGAACATGATTTTTTTAAAAAGTTTTTTTTTTCACTATGCACACATCCACAACTAACCCACATGTATATATTAAAGCAACAATTTTCATTGAGATAAATGCAAACATGCATCAGAGGTTATTCTATCTATTACTTGATTCTTAATATTGTAACATCGATATCAAGTGTGATTAAGCTACAAAGTGATCTTTAATAACAAGCAACTACGTACATTCTTGAATGTGAGATATATATTTTATAAATATGTAATGTTGAGTAGATCAACTAAAGAATAAAGCAATTCTAATAAAGGAGCAACACTCCCTCTAAACCTCTATATTGACAGATGGCTAGAAAGGGGTATGTCTCATTTATTAGAATTGCTTTACTCTTCAGTCTATCTCTTTAACATTACACATTGTGTCATTTATAAATATATATATATATATTGTAATGATCGAAATGAAAGTGAAGATCGAATCTAATTGCAAACACAATATCTGCTCTACAAGGGCGCCATCTAGGCATTTGAGCCTAGAAAAATTTATAGAGTAGGCAGATACGCGCCGTTAAGATTCCACTTTATTTAAATATTCAGATCGTTAGCCCAAGTCACTAGCTCATTGGAGTAGCAGAGATAATAAAATATAAATTTTATATCTTAAATATAAAAGAATAAAAGCCACTGCCAGAAATTAACACATAAAAATATTTATTTACGCACATATAAAATAATATTTAAATTTTGAGGAATAAATTTAACGTTTATAATTTTATATTGAGCTTTAATTCTAAATTTAAGTAGATTGCAAATAATGAGTTTACTATTTATTTAGAGGGTCGAGTATGAATGGACTACATCGGTCTGCATTTGAAAAGAAAATATTCTTCCCTGATTTAACCTTAGGCAACAAATTTCGCAATCAACTGGCGCCAATCCATCTGATACATTCATGTATTCAATGTAGCATGATACGACAACACAAAATACTATATTGTCAGGAATGTACATCTGAACAATAAGTAGAAATAGAGAAGAGATTGACTCTCCACCAACAGGAATGTGACATCTGTTGGCAAGTAGATCAATAAACAAAAAACTCCATAGGAATGGACTGTGGTCTTCTGCCGACTTACAAACCCATCCATAGGCAAACAGAGGGTGTGTGGCGTATATCTATAATCCTGCCCGTAGCGGACCTCATACTACATCTACTAATTACACAAATATATCCAATCCATTGAACCAATTCAACTACGAAATGAATAACCTAAGATTACCCTCCCTTAATATAACTTTACAAACTATATAGCCATTCACGCCCGACTTAATTTTAACATTTAAATACGTTCGCACAGATTTGTTTAAAAATGTTGGGTATAGATCGATTACATAGATTCCACGGTCAAAAACATTTCAAAATAAACATAAACGATCAAAATATAAAATTATTGATACCGACAATCGCAGAGGGAAACTTATAAGTAACCCAATAGTATTCACCATAAGATACTTGCGTTGTCACCAATAACTTAAAAGACATCCGAATAAATACATTTTAGATACTCACCGTAAGGTATCATTATTTATCGAATGTCTATATATTTTGATCAAATATGAAAACCAAAATATAATTAACCGCAAACAAATCCATGCAAGCATCTATAAACAACTTAAATTTCATACATTTAACTAATCTTTACAATAAGAAAAAAAAATTGAAATGATGTTTATCAATCGGAAAACATATAAAATTAAACATTATTAATTTGATTTAAAAACTTACAAAAGTCAGATAAGAGTCCGTTTTAACATTTTAGTTGGCTTGTTTATCAATTTGTAAAACTTGACGAAAGTTCTTGATTGATTTTAACAATTGTTCATTTCATATATCTTATGGTAGGAGTCCAGGCCTCTGCTTTCAATTCCCGCAACGCCTCCATTGGAAGGTAATGTTCTGGAGATGGCAATAGCTGGTTCAAGGTATCACAGTCTTTTCATTTTTCTCTTTTTTTTTATAGAGAGTGTGGTATGTGCGTCATACCACATCTCTCAAACACACAACGCTGGAACTGTCAGAAAAAACTGTATTTCCCTTTTTATATTATCCACAAGGATTCAATGAACAAAACGTCACTAATCCATCACTTTCGTTAGGGTCTGAGCCAAGGCTTAGTGCTTTCATTGGTCAAGCTAAAATTTCTTTCTTCTCTTATCTAACTTTTCATCTGACTTTTTAATTACACAGCTTTTAGATAATTAATAAACATCATTTCCATTTACAGATTACAGGAATTAATTAATACCTGTTTTTACTTTAACTTACGTTATTTTTTTATTAAAATATTTTTATATTTCAACCTTGTATTTTTTTATTAAAAAAAATACGTTCAAATACTTTTTATTTTTTTTTGTTTATGAAAAAAAATATTTTTAAAGTTTAGCATCTGTGCGAATATATACGTTTAACAATATTTTAATTTTAGCGTTTAGTTTTTTACTTTTATTTGCGAACTTTTATTAAGTTTTTATTTTAAATTAATGTAACAACATATTTATATATCGTTACAATATATATATATATATATAATAACCCAGATTTATATGAACACTGCACCTTTTAGAATGCACACACTCGCAACAATTATTTTTCAAAAAATATCTGAAACATAAGCACATATATACACCTGGGTCTCTTTTTACACAGACTTATTTAACACGATTTTGAAGTTACGCGATTCGTGTTTCACTGGAAGTCGATTTCCGATAATGCGCTATTACTTTAAATAATGAATTTTGCGCACTTACATTATATTGAAAGTAATAGCACATTATTGGAATTCGACTTTCATCTTAATTTCAATGTTTTCAGTGCTTTATAATAGTAAGATTTTATGCAATAATGAAATTAAAATCATGATTTTCACATTTTATGTATACACATATTAAATTTTACAAGATTATAATGTAAATTTGTTCAAACATTGTGCGTGTTAATTTTGCATTTTAAATCACATTCTGTTTTTGCTTTTTAAACAAGAACATAATCAATTATTATTTTCTTATTAATCACACTAATCATTAACGTGTTCTTAAATTCCAATGAGAGCTAAATGGTGGTATGTCTGGATAACATGAGCTTCATAAACAATTAATAAAATCATCGTCTCAAAGATTAAATACTAATTATGTTGTCACCAGAAAATCAACACAACATGAGAGTGAAGTTGGTGCTAATTGTATTTCCTCTTGAGAAAAATATGATTTCTTTATCAGTTTGCAAACGAACTTGTTTATCAATAATAATTAAAACGTGTATAAAAAAATGTAAATTACTGTACAGTAAATTATGCATAAAAATATATTATTTTGAATAAAATTAAATATTATAGTTAAAAAAAGTTTGTCTTGTATCAATTTTTTTCAAATTTGAAATTTTTTATTGGTCTTATTTTATTTTCTTATTTTTTGTGTGCGAATTTTAAAGTAATTTTATGTTGGTGCTTTGCTCTTATGTGAATTTTGAAAAATCACAGACCGCACCCCCCCTTTTTCAATGTAAGTTACATCTATTTTTGCACAATTTTGTTTGTGTGTGTTTTCTGAGGAACCTATCTATCATGTAAAATGAGACCCAGGTGTATTGTAACAGTACAGAGTCAAAGAGTGTACTGACGTCCATGACACTCATTATCACCAATCCCAATTAGTACAAAATTTAAATATAAAATTATAATAAATATAATGAGCATGAGAGATCAACAGAGAACTAACTATAAGTAATTATAAGTCAATCAGCATTATACAAAAGTAATAACCATTCATCATCATGAATGATCAACAATAAAAATGAATCAACAGTCACTCTTGTGAATGGATTTGAAATGGATCTACTATAGACCAGGCTAATTATTTAGCCCTTACTAGCAAGGACAGATTATTTAAAGAAATATTTGGATGCACAGACTTAAATGTGAATCCATCAGAATATAAAACAATAAAATCAATAATAATATTGGGATACTAAAACATGCTGATCATCATCAATGCTCTCTGGCCCCTTAGTACCATTAATGTACTCGCTAACTATAAAATTAATTTTTAAATAAATAATTAAAATGTAATCTGTATAAGCATTAATGGATATCCCATTTGTGCTTTTCAGCATTAGAAAAATAATGAAATTATCACCAACTGTCTATCCGTAAACACTAAATATAAATTTCTTTTATATAACAGACTATTGTGCACAAATCCATCTCAGAGAGCAAAACCTCTATAATTGTTACTGTGATTAAGAGATATAATGCAGCATATAATAATTTATAATATTTAGGATTAAATAAATCCACAGGAATAACTTTAACAATGAAACATAAATTTATTAATAACAATAAATTAAATTAAGATCTGTAGAATATAGGCTATATGTATAAATTACACCTTCTGATTTTGATTATTATCAAAAAAAATACTCTATTACATTGCAATTTACACATATATCCAAATAGGTTTATGAAAACATCTATATATCAGCACATAGACATACCTGTATAAAATAAAATGAACATATTTAAATTGCCATATAATAATAAAAAATATAAGCTATCACATTTTAATGCTACATAAATAATGACTGTTTTCACATATATATGTGGATACCCATAAAAATGTGTGCACACAATGATGTTTATACTATTTGATATTTTAATTTGTTAAAATAATAAACATTAAAAATATGTTTTTCACAATTAATTCCATATTGAAAATATACATAAAATTCACATGTATGTGGCTATATATAAAAAAATTAATATGAACCAAGTTATTAATTCATTCACTATTTGTAATAATAATTTTTTTTTTCCTTTTAAAATAAAAAGAAATTATTGTGAGATTCATTTTGGAAAGTTCTTTTCTCTGGATTAATTTAAAACATTTAAAAAAAAATATTACTGCAAGTTCTTTTGTTCAATAAAGAAAGATTTTTTGAATTTTTCTTTTTTTTAATAAAATATACTGGAAATACATTTTATTTTTAGTTGAATAAAGTTATTTACTTAAAAAAAATTGTAATTTAAAAATTACAACTATCTTTTTCAAGGAAGTATTTAAAATAATATTTTTCTCATTATATATAACACATTCCTCACCATCTGTACTTTATATATATATATTGTAACCATCTGGGCTACATGGCATACAACATAGTTGTGTGTTCACACATATAAAGAAAAGGAAAAGTAGAAATAAGCACAGACATTAATTTTTGTAGTTATTTTTTACATTTTACTTGGAATAATAATGATTGTAAAGGATTAAATAACTTTGATTTAAAATTAAATTTTATTATAAATTAAATCTTTAAAAAGGTCTAAATAAATATAAATATTGTATTATTATTATTCTCATTTTGAAATTTAAAAATAGGTATGATATTTTTGAAATTTTTAAATTAATTAAACAAAATTTCTATCTATCAGAAATAGCTAAGTGAAGACATGCATATCACACTTTGATAAAAATTTCAAGCTTGTTTTCAAAATAGATTAGAGAGATAAAAACTATTTTCAATCAAGGTGTTGTTATCACCTCAGATGATTCTATAAAAGAGCTGATAAAAATATCAGCTGCAATCTGGATAATAGTTTTTGTAAGAGATGGTTGGTTGCAAAGTTGATTATAATATTTTGTTGTAGCTTGTTAGAGCTTTCAGCAATTGGTTTTAGCTGGCAAGAGATGTCTGGCAGATTTATACAGAGCTCCCATGAGATGTATATAAAGTCAAGGTGGGAGATTCAGCAGCAATCTATTGATTCATGATAGTAGAGTTTGAATTCACTTGGGGGAAATGGATCATCTTCCAGTGGTAAAATTCATAACAACAAATGTGGACAAAATAGTTTTCTGGTCTGAAGCTCATCAATTCTAGACAGAAGGAAGATCACTGCAGACCAACTTACCTGGACTAGATTTTACTGATGGACCAAAAACCAAGTTACCAAGAGAAAGTTTGAAGAAATTGCTATACATATGCTAGCAACCATACCTGAATTATACTTTCCTGATACTAACAATTATCTGGATTATAATTTCCTGATTATGACTTTCCTAGACTGATCTCCATCAAGCAAAACCATCAGTTGATGAAGAAATAGTTATACATATGCTGCTGTGTCTATATGCAGAGAAGCACTGATAAACATATATGGAAGAGTGAATTGTTTTTAAACAATTCATTTAAAAATAGACATATATAGAATAATATTATTTTTAAGTCATTTAAAAATCTATATACTTTAAAAGATAATTAAAATTTGCTTGCATTGAATTAAAATCAAAAAGTTGAGAATTAATTCCTTGACTGTCTTTTTTTTTTTAACAAAAAGAAATCTAAAACAGATTTTTATAATAATCAGTTAAAGATTAATTTTATTTTTTCTTTGAAAAAAAAAGAGACATTTTAAAATGCATTTGATAGTACTTATTTTAAAGAAAAAAAGACTATATTCAGCAAAGAGAATTAAATTGCAAAAATAGCCTTTAATAATTTTATGATAAATACAAATGTTATGTAGATAAATTAACATATCACACATCTGTGGAAATTATATATATGTGTGTGTTTCAGAAAACCTAGTATGTAAAATGTATATCATTTAACTGAAACTTTAATCATTTATTGTATTTTTATACAACTTAATATTTTGATAATTATTTTATAACAAGTCAAATGTGTTTAAAAATTACATATACGCATGTATGTGTGCATATATAGATCAATTCTTGTTAAATAGAACACATGAAAAAAATAGTCATTTTTAAATTTTGTTAAATTTTAAATGAAATGTTTTCATTGTATATTATAAAATGTGCACCTGTGTACAGATATATATATATATGCATTTATAGAAACCTATTAAGAAGTAATGTAATCAATGTAGTAACTTGAAATTTGTATATTAATTTGTAAATCACAATGTGATAACTTTTATTATTGTATATTATTCAAAATCAGAAGCCTGATTCTACAGACCTTAATATCATTTATTTATTTTTGTTAATAAACTTGTATTCAATTATTAAAATTGTATTAAATCATTTCTTGTTCACTATAATAGTAATATAGCTTATGTTCTCTGAGATAAATTTGTGAAATAATGGATGATATATAAATGGGGTGTGTATTAATGCTTTTGGGCATCCAGAGATGATCAATCATCATTCTTGTTGGTGCAAAAGAGAATACTCTTTAAAGCCCCTGCATTACCTCTTATTTTAGTTTAGTCTTAGAAATGAAATTTATAGTTGGCCAGTACATTAATAGTACTAATTGTCCAGAGAGTTGATGTTGATCAGCATGTTTCAATGTCCCGGCATTATTTTTCTGATTTTTTGTTTCTTACATATTCTGATAAATAAGAACTTAGTTGGTGCATCCAAACTATGGTTTAAACAATTGCCCAAGCTGACAAAGTCTCAATAGTTAGTTAGTCAAGTCTACAATAGATCCATTTCCAATCCAGTCACCAAATTGACTGTTGATTTTAATCTGATTTATATTTTGTATTGATGTATTTTGGTTGATCATTTATAATGATGGATAATTATTTATAATTATTTTTACTTTATAATGCTTATGGATTTATAGTTAATCATAACTGATATTTTCTGATATAACTAGCTGATTTCTTTCAGAGATATCATGATCTCATACTCTCTTGTAATATATACTATTGCTTATGTATATTTTATAATGTTAAACATTACTTTAATAACTAATTTGATATTTTATGTTTTGCCACCCCCTGGTTCACCTCTTTTTGATACCTCCATCCCATTACAATATATATGATGCAGTACCTTTATCAGGGTCTCTTTGCATATAGATAAAAAGCATATGTATAAACTACTTCAGAAAGATGATGGAATATCTGGATAAGCTGGTCCATTCTAAACAATAGATTGGCTTATTGTCATCTTTGAGAAAAGTATAATCCCAGTAACTGTTAACATAAAGTGAGATCCCTTCAGTCTCTATGCTGTCTAATGCACACACATATATAGGCTATGAAACACATAAAAGCTGGAACTGCTTTCACATGAATTCAGATTAGACTGTTATAAACTAATATCAACAGCTGGACTTGCACTGTATTGCCTCCACTTATATCTTCATAGTAATTCTATATTATTCCCCCTTTTTTAAAACCTTTTTATAGTCAAGAGGGGATTTTAAAAAAACACAGTAATTAAAAGTATATTTTCAATCTTGATTGAGCAAAGTTAATGTTTTTTTTTCATTTCAATTTAATATTCTCAAAAACAATTTGTAGGATTTTTTTTATAAAAATATGATATTCAAGCTTTAGTTTTAAAAAAAAATAATTTAGTCAAAATAAAAAGTGGAATTTTATAATTACCAGTATATCAATAAAAACATGCTTATTTTAGTTTCAAAATTCAGAACTAATAAAATATTGATTAGATATTTTTAAATATTTAATTTATAATAAAAATGTTTTAATTCAAAATTATTTAGTTCTTAATGGTTATTCCAATTTAAACCACTCAATATATATCAATTATCACTATTGTTTTGTTGCATTTACAGAACCAGAGAGCAGGTGCATACCTAACTCTTTTATTTCTCTATTCTGTTCTGTTCATTCCCCATACCTTCAATTCTATATACTACTTTCCATCCTATACATCATCCAGCAATGTTATTCATCTCAATACTTTCTTTTGCTGTTTATCCAATTCTCTTTCCATTTTCTAATTGTCTCAGCTAATCACCCCTTTTCTATTTATGTTTTCTCAAACTTCCTCATTTTTCATTTTATTTATCCAACCATTTTTTTTCATTATTTTTATCTCAAACATCATCAATCTGTTCCTAATTTATATGTGAGATCCAAATATCACAATTATCATCTTTCAATGTATATCTGAATTATTACTAATCATTTGGTAAGATATTTTATAAGACCAATGATGTAATGTTAATGATGACTACCTGTATACTATTTTCATAATAATTGAGGAATAACATCTCTTAAATTTTCCTCGATACAAGATCTTGCATGTTTGGAATTTGTAAATAGGATAGTAAATTTGTAAAATCAACTGGTGTGTTTCTAAGCTTGTTACTCTTGATGATACTGTGTCTACTATTGTAAGAGTGTATCCCCAATAAAATGGGCATCAGCAAGTGAATTAATAGTAAAAAACTACTTAAAAGAGTAACTTATAATGAATCTGAGTTCAGACCAGCTCCCATTTACAATATAAATTATTTCAATGACAATCTAAAAACTTGCATAATTGGTTATTCTAAGACCAGCTAGTTATCTTCAATCTACTTTAAAGGCATCTATTGAAAACTTGAATTAAGATAGGTTTATAAGAAGATACTATTAATATTCTTAGAGGGGGATTGGAACACAGACTTTCAATCTCACTTCAGCTATCCACTCTATCTCATACAACTAATACACATTCCCATCCACATATGAAAAAAACAAATGATCTGAAACATATGTATTTCATACTAAACCAGTACTCATCAGTTGGCTCAGATCATCATCTCCCATACATATATATGCCTATCCATTAAAGTTTGAAGATTTGCTATCTTAATGTAAACTGGGAACTGACTATATATATGTATAGGAGATAATGATCTGGACCAACTGATGAGGGCTGGATCAGCACAAAATATGTATATTCAGAAATCATTTCTTTTTAACATGTGTGTAGTCATGTGTATTGGCTGTATGATATAGAATAATAGTTGAAAAAAGCTTGAAAGTCTATTCAAATCCCTATAATTACATTTAAACTCCAAGTATATGAATTATGCTTGTATTTCAAATATTAATATTTTTATGTATAAAAATAAGTTCAAGTGTGTAGTAATTCAAATTTAAAATAATTTCTATATATCATTCACAACTCCCATGATGATCATGAAGATGAGATGGTCTTTTGGCTGATAGTGAAGATTTAATTTGGGTTTTGTGAACGCCATTGTTTATTTTTTCGGAAGTTAATAATTATATAATATCAAGATGAATTTAACATTTGTTGCTCAATAAGAGGTGGATTATTTCTTATAAATAAAAGTTGTCTGCATCCATAGCAACAATAGACTGAAATCTACTAAGACAAATTATTCCTAAACAGAATACGCGTGAATATCACTAGAATAGATATCATCATCATAATCATGTTCACTAGCCAGCAGGTTTCCCAGTTTTCTCCAAGTTTAATTCAGTTTTTATCAACCATAACTTTTCCATTATCTCATACATCTTTTTCACATGTGGTTTTTTACATGTGTTTTACAATCTTGTGGGATGCAATTGAAAATTTCAATATATCTATTTATTATCATTTCTTCTAGACAGATATCCAAGCTATCTTCATTTTGGGCTTTTCAGTGTTTTGATGATGTCAGTGATACATTTTTGGTCTCTAATCCATGTATTTCAAACGTTTTTTTAGTTCCAATATAAATTTCTATATATCGCAGTGTGTTGTTGAAATCTCCATATTACTCTTCTGTTAAGTGTCCAAGTTTTAGATCCATATATAAAAATTAGCATGTTTTACTTTAAAGAAAGAAATAAACAGGGACATTCCCTGTTCATTGCATACAAAGACATCAAGAATTATGATAGATTATTATAATTATTGAAGAAGTTTTTGTTTCACAATATAAGATCTGGAAATAATGATGATAATGATGATGATATGACATGGGAGTTTGTATGTTTTTCACTGGCTTTTTTAAAATGTTTAATAATGAAAAATTATTTTTAAAAAATAAAAAAAGATATTAAGCATATGTTCAGTGTGCTTTAATCTTACAAGCTACGAAGTATTGGGGAGGCCTGTAACTATTTTGTACTTTAATCATTCCATAAATAATTGTTACTTTGGTTTATTTTAATAGAAGCAGTTGTGAACTCATCTTAAGCTTAACTGGGAATAATGGATTTGACCAAACTACAGGGTTATAAAGATTGGATTGAATGTGCATTACATCTCACTAATGAACTGACAAGCCAATGACATTAAAAGGTCAATTGGAGATATAGTTTAGTAAAACAGATTGTTTTCAATAAAGAAGAGTATCTGACTGTATGTTGAAAATCCATTTTAGAGAATTATATAGACAACATCAGACAAATGACATCAAATAATGATATGCTGTTTATCTACTACTTGGAAAAATACAATGAGGCATGCTTCAATCTGGATCAGGAAGATTCTAGTTACTGACATTATTATACCTGTACATGAAGCAAGTCAGCCATGAGGTAGAAATATCATAATTCAGAGGAGAAATTTTAGCATTCTGTCCCATGCACTAATTATACCATACATTGATGGCATAATTAAAAAATTTGCCAATCATAACAGAAGTAAACTTCTGTATTTAAACTATTGTCTAAAATCTATAATAAATATCTTAACATTTCATTATTGAGTTGAGGGTTATTATTGAATGGTAGGAATATTATTCCAGTCTTGCTATCAATATAAATGCAAAGGCTATAAATTAGTAAAATCATGTTTTACACAAACATGCAGGGAAATAGATTAAGGAATTGCTTAATTCTTTTTATGATCCAGTGATTTTTTGATATTTTAACTATAACCCTTCATTCCATTTATTTAGGTTGTAATCACACTCACTGTAAAGACATAACCCCAGGCTTTATGGACCACAAGGTTAAAATCATTAAATTATTAAGTACATTATCTCCACGTTATTTTATTTTACAATATAGTAAATGCTCAATAAATATTTTATTTGCATATTAATGGGAGTGAAAGTGCAGAGCTGAGCTCATAGGGACACAATGAGATAACAGCCATTGGTCATGTCTTATTGAAATAGGCATTAAAATGACAAATTATATTTGAGTGTATATTTATGTAAGAAATATATTTATTTTTATTTAATATATATTTATTTTATTACAACCATTACCTTGTTCAGTGGACTATTTTAAATAAGATTTTCAATAATTTCAATTTTCAAGGCTTGTCTCAGATGCCAAAATCCATCAGGGCAGTTGTGTGTGTGCATGTATGCTAAAATCTTTCAATCAGATGGTAATGTCACTTAATTTTTAGTTAAATGGCATGATCTTTATTTTATTGCATGAATATTTTTTTTCTTATTGAAATGTGAGGATGATATATATTCTTATGACTTTTTATTTTTTATAGCTTCAATTTTTAATTGATGTTTAAATTATCTTATGTCATTCTTTTTTCTTTTGTTTTAATTATTGGGTGCAGCAATAGAATGTTATACTCTGGGGTGTAAGGTCTTCAGATTGAATCCAGTTCAAGTACAGTCAAATTTTTTTTAAACTCTTGAGCAGTAAAACCTTTCCATTATTCATTTTATTATTTCTTTAGTACAACTTTACACAATTTCCTATAGTCATTTCTTTAATCAGTTGTTTATGTTATTTTCCTATTTCTTTTGCTCAGCTTTTAATACAAAATTGAGGGTCGAACTGCGATTTTTTTGTTTTTGTATTTGTCGTTTCATTCTTTAAAAGTCTGATTTTAGCAAATAATTATTATTATATTATGAATCTTATTCAAATAAAAAAGTCCAATGTTCTTTAACAACTTAAGATTTCTAGAATTTAGATCAACTGATAGGTTTTTTTTCTTTCTCTACTTCTGTATTAATAAATATTTCTTTCTTATTGTTTAATTAATATTTCCTGTGCTAAATCTATTAATCATTTATATAATATGTTTAAATATTCTAACTCATAAACACTTGTATATATTGTAACCAGTTGGCTACATAGCAGCATTAAAAGTAATTAGATAAGTTGTCAAGATGTTCCTCAGATTTAGTTTAGTGTTGTTTAATTAATAGGGGAAATAGTATTTAATTTTTCATATTTTTTTATAATAATAAGGGGTCTGAAATTAGTTAAATATTTTTTCTTCCCACATGATTGTAGGAACATTCTAGACAGTTTTTATAATAATTACTTTTTGTTTACCATTTTTGATAATGAATGAATTAATAACAGATTCATATAATTTTTTATATATCCACACTTTCACACATAAAATTAATTGTGAAAAATATTTTTTTAATAATTGTATTATTTTGACAAATTAAAATATCATATATAAATGACAGTGTGTGCACATATTTCCATGTGCACACAAATATATGTTAAATCAGTCATTATTTGTGTATGCTTGAAATATGATATTTTATTATTATTATTATTATTATTATTATTATTATTATTATTATTATTATTATTATTATTATTATTATTATTATTATTATTATTATTATTATTATTATTATTATTATTATTATTATTATTATTATTATTATTATTATTATTATTATTATTATTATTATTATTATTATTATTATTATTATTATTATTATTATTATTATTATTATTATTATTATTATTATTATTATATGACAATTCCCATATGTTATGGCATGGCCAGATAGACACATATATGTTAAATTAATCATATTTTTTATTATTTTATGACAATTCAAATATGTTTAGAAATTATAAGCACATGTCTGTGTGATTATATATAAGTGTGTTTTATGTAAACCTGTTTAGGTAGTCATAAATCACAATGTTAGCTAATTATATATTAATCAAAATCAAAATGCTAAATTTATATTTATGGCATACTCAGAAGACCTTAATTTCATTTTAATTGTTACTAATAAATTGATATTTCATTGTTAAAATTATTTCAGTGAATTTCTTTAACAGTTATAGAGCTTTTATTCCTGAATTAGATTCATGCATAATGGTCTGTTATATAAAAAGAGTTTATTTTTAGTGTTTATGGACATCCAGTTGATGATGATCCTGGATTGACACAAAGAGAATATCCTTTAAAGTACATGCATTATATTTTATTTAGTTTAGTATTTATTAGAAATTAAGTTTATATTTAGCCAGTACACTAATGATGCTAAGTGTCCAGAACATTGATGATGATCAGCATTTTTAGTATCACAGAATTGTTTACATTTAATTGTTATGGATTAGCACTTAAGTGTATGCATCCAAATTAATGTTCAAATAATCTGTCTCAAGCTGGCAATGTCTAAATAATTAGCCTTGTCTATAGTAGACCTATTTCAAATCCTGTTACAAGATTAACTGTTGATTTATTTCTATTGTTGATCATTCATGATGATGAATGAGTATTACTTTTGTGTAATGCTGGTGAGATTATAGTTAATATAGTTAACTATGCTGATTTCTCATACTTCTTATTTCTCCTAACCATTCCTCATTATATTTATTTGTTATCATTCCTTTATATTTAAAATTTTATTGACTTGAGACTGATGATGATCACTACCATTACAATATATATATATATGTGTGTGTATGTGTGTGTGCATGTGCATCTCATTCACCATATTGTAGTGCAGTAAGTAAGACCACCCTTTCTCATTATATATGCATTTCACAAATAATTTTTGCTCATTGGTTGGGCTAGATGTATCAAACCCTTGAATCTCAAAATTTATATTAACAATATAATATTATTCCACCATATTAACTTCATGCAAAATAAAGTTATGTATAGTTTGATGCACTGATACAAAGTTTTCAAAACAATTGCAATTTCACCACTTTCGGAACTCAAACGTTTTGTGGACTACCAAGAAATTAAAGCTATTGATTATTTTTTATTATGCAAAATAAGGGCTGGTTTGTTATACCACAAAGTTGATTAAAGGATGTGTTGGTAAAAACTAAAAAATACAATGAAAGTATATACCATTGTCAAACTAACAATAAACACAAAATTACCAGTATGCATTTAATTTGATATAAGGTAATGTCATGAGTGTCACTTTGATATTAACAGTATAATGAAAATACTTGCATTCCTGTATTTACTCGTGTATATATATAATCTTATAATTAAATATTAGTAATTATAGTAATGTATATATGGTTTTAATTTCAATTATAATAATGTAAAAATATTGCAAACCATAAGAAATAACAATAAAAAGAAAATAAAGGAAGCTATGCTAATATATAAATAAAATCAAGCTTTAACAATAGGCAGGCAGCAGACATTAAGATCATGGAATTATGGGAAGGTTAACCTTTCAAAGAATTAGTTGACAAAGACTACAAGGATAGTCCAAGGCGCTCCTAAGTGACGATTATATTTTTTGTCCTTTTCAAAATTTTTGATTGCTGTATTTATTAATATTTAATTATAAGATTAGTGTATATTGCTTCGAAAAAATACAGACATCGATTTATATATTATATACACACACACTAATCTAATGAAATATAAGTTATAGAGTAATTATGTAATAAAATTAATACATTATTAACGGCGATATTAAATATTTCTCATAACCATTATAAACCACAGAAGTACTTTCAATTAAAAGTTAAGCAAATAACTGAAAGTATTTATTATCATTTTCAATAATTTATTGTTTTATTATTATGTGTTTCTAGTTATTTTAGGGGATTTGAACCCAGCCTTGCTCGGAAATTTATAAGAAGTTCGAGCGTCAGAACTGTAAGATTCAGAATCGTTCATAGGACGTTCTGATAGAAGCTGATTAAAAACTCACACTGATCAAGTGAAAGACTAATGAATAGTGTCTTTGCTTTCATTGTTTATTTATTTTAAAAAACCACTAAAAGATTTTTATTTTAGAGCAAACTACTAAAAGTGTTGAGATGTAATAAAATCTTTATTATAACAAATCCGTAATAATAACCGCACTTTTTCACAATTTTCGTCATTTTCAACAAGTTGGTTGAAAGCTATCGTCTTTATTTGTTATATAGTTTTTTAATTATTTATAACTGAAACACAGACTTATTATATACCTGTGTCTATATATGTAATATATAGGATATATGAGCACAAACTTTCACACGACCCATCACTCTCCACTCTATCTAATAACACTGATACACTTAAACACATATATGCTGAAAAGATAAATAATCACCAATATACGTATTTCATGCTAAAACAGCAATCATCAGTTGGTCCAGATTATCATCACACACACACACATATATATATGTATATATACTATCAGTGCTCATTTTATATTAAAATAGCAAACCTTCAACCTTTAATGTACAAGCTTCAATCTTCTCCACCCTCCAACTCTTCAGACATCCATATCATTCAAAAATCCGTAGATGAAACACTCAAAATCCTTGTTGATGCCAATATTATTGTCATAGATATGTTGACTAAGTCACTCTGACTCTTCACATATAGGACCTTAATAGGTGTATTTAAATATATAAAGAAGGGATGGGCAGAATACAGGCTGAATATGTAATATTTAAATATATGTATATTATCTATACTAAATTTAATGTAAGTAAAAGGACTTGAGTTCAGACTTTCAAGCTCCCCATACTTATCCACTCCATCTTATACAACCATATGTGAATCATGTGTATTGGTTGTATAAGATGACGTGGATAGTTATGGGGAGCTTGAAAGTCTGAATTCAAGAGCTTCTAATTACATTAAGTTTAGTATAAATAATATACATGTATTTAAATATTGCACATTCAATCCTGTATTCTGCCCATCCCTCTTCTGAATATTTAAATGGACATATTAAGGAGTCATATATGTGAGGGGTCACAGTGAGTTAAAGTCTAAATGGGTATGACAATTAATATTGGCATCAACAAGAGCTTTGAGTGTTTCATCCTCGGATTTTCAATGATATGAATGGCTGAAGAGTTGGAGGATGGAGAAGATTGAAGCCTATTCATTAAAGTTTAAAGATTAGCTATCTTAATATAAACCGATCACTGTTTGTATATATGTGTGGAAGATGGTGATCTGGACCAACTGATGAGCGCTGAGTCAGCATGAAATATGTACATTGGATATCATTCATCTTCTTGACATTTATGGGGTCATGTGTATCGGTTGTATAAGATGGAGTGGATAATTATAGGGAGCTGTATAAAATGGAGTGGATATCTATGGGGAGTTGTATAAAATAAAGTGAATAGTTACGAGAAGCTTGAAAGTCTGAGTTCAAATTCTTCTAATTATATTAAGTTTAGTATAGATAATATATATGCTGTTAAATATTATAGTTGAAGTTAATGTAAAAAAATATGTAAATTTATTAAAGAAAAAAACAGTTCTCTTGTTGAAAAAAAAACAATGTAGATAAATAATTGTATTATTATTATTATTTTGTGTAGTTGTTTATATATATAACAATCAAGCTATTTTTTTATTTAGAAGATTAATAATGATAAAAACTTCATTCCGGAGTAAGCTATACTAAAGCGTACCTTACTGTAAGTAAACACGTCGGTATAATAAAAATATTCCCTTTATAATACATATTCAATATTTAACTACAAGTATATAGTCTATAATGGACTTAATGTAATTAGAAGAGATTCGAACTCAGACTATCAAGCTCTTTATAGTTATCCACTCCAGTTTATTCATTTATTTTTTTCACGTGTATGTCGTCATTGTGAATCGGTTGTATAAGATAGAGAGAACAGCAGTAGGACGCTTGAAAGTCTGAGTTTAAATCCATTCTAATAATAAAACATATAATAAAATCATTACTATTTATATTTCAAAAACTTTATAATAAATTCTTAACACCATCACCCTGTATACATTCACAATTATTTATTGATAAAGTTTTTAAATTATACGTTTATCATGATTAACAAAGATTTTACTGTATGTATTAATGCTAGTAAGATACCTGTAAAGTCAGCTTTCCATTTTCAATCCACATGACTGCGATATCAGCCCCTGTCATGCCGCCAGTGGGTGAGATACCGAGTCCGACCCATCCCAAAGTCTTAACTTGAACTTCAAATATAATATGTGTATCATTCGTTTTCCACTTAAGTAAATAATTCTTCTCTTTATCAACAAACATATAATTAGTAAATTTTACAGTGGGTTGAGTTTGAACTTCATATTCCAATTTTTCATCCGGCTTTTCATTATAATTCTCCTCTTCTGTCTCTTCATCGTTTTCACTTTTGATGTGCCCTTTATATCTGCTAGATAAACTAAAAGGCAATATTAAAAATAAACAAAAAAATAATCTTAGACCGAAGTTAGCTATCATATTGACTTTGTCAATTGAAAACAAACTTGTTCTTCTTGACGATTTATATCGCTTTAAATTTCTAATATAAATTTTTTGCCTAAAGATAAAAAATTGAAACGAGTTTGACTTTTTTTTTCTTAAGATTATTGACAATATTGTTAAAATGTTAAATCATGTACCACACTATCTTTAACGGAACATACTTTCACTTACACGCATATCAATTTTTTATGCTAAACATTTTTAAACAAACAATAGATTAAATTAGTAGTTCCTAACCTGGAATACTCATATTCCAGAGATACAAACGAGAACATGTAGGAGTACGCAAAATAATTGAATAACGATAAATTCATACTCGAATTAATTAAATAAAGTGAGTTTTTTTTATTATGTAATCTTGATATATTTATTTGAATTCAATACAGCTTTTGAATTTTGAATATATATATAAATGTTCTGTCTGTTATTATTCTATTGCCTTTTGATTCTAATAATGGCAATTTATAATTTTGACATATCACCCATTATCTTCATTGTAAACATTTTGCTAATTAATTCCAATAATTACTCCCAAACAAGGTGTCCAGTCCAATTCCAATAAAAGAAAGAAAAAAGATCGAAAAACAAAATAGTAGTAGTAGTAGTAGTAGTAGTAGTAGTAGTAGTAGTAGTAGTAGTAGTAGTAGTAGTAGTAGTAGTAGTAGTAGTAGTAGTAGTAGTAGTAGTAGTAGAAATAATAATAATAGTAATAGTAGTAGTACTGATACTGCTGATGGTAGTAGTAATAGTAGTAGTACAGAAGATCAGTTTGACTGTGATTATCCACAAATCACAAGTATAACTATATTATCTTGGTTTAATATTTTGTTTATTCTAAATTTTACAATACTGTCTTTTAACTTACTTCTACAGTAACATTTCCCTCTAAAAGCCTTCTACATCATGCCTACTTCTAATTCTCCAAAATATTCTCTTTTCTGCTGAATTTTGCCCAATGAAAATAACTAGCATTGCACTTCTTTAGAATATAAAGAGTTTCTTGTTCTCCATGAAATTATGCTCAAGCTCGCCATAAAACTCTTTTAGGACATGCATTGTTTATTCATATCACGTGTCTAATGGCAAGTTTATAATAGTGAATTCTACCATATCGTATCCATCAAGCTGACATATATTTGATTAGTCTTATGACCTTGCAATTGTAATAATTAAATTTTATTGAATCTCTTTAAATAAAATTTTTCTAATGACTTAAGTGATCATCAGAGAGAGTATCTCTTTTCCATATATATAACTAATACTCATATCATTGTTGACGAAGTAATCTGTTTTCTATTCTATCAAAAGTAACAAGACAGCAGATTATTTTTGCAGCAAAACATCTAGTACATTTGTGTAATTAAAAAGTACCAAGCTGTTTAAGTAGTTCCCATTCTCAAGTTGATAACCATCAAAATTAAAAGTTGCTGAAGAGTTTTCTTCCAGCATTGGATAATAAAGAACTTGTATTTTTTTTTAATTAATTGCTACAGCAAAGTATTTATATATAAAAATGCATTTAATAACATCCACTTCACTACATATTCTTGAAACATATGAATAAAGACATTTTAAAAGTCGAATGCTTCCAAAATGTATTTCATGCAGAACCTGCATTACTCATTTGTAATTGGAGTAAATTTGATATTTGTAAATCAAAGTGTCACAAAATCTGTATACTTTGCATTCAAAACATATACAATTTATACATCATCTTTTGAATTGGTAATGATAATGAAACTATCACTATATTATAAATAAAAAGCCAAGAAGTTAAAATTCTTAATTTCGCTTTAATCAATTCAAATTAAAATATCCATTATCATCAAAGTATCATGATCCTCATGCATACTCATCTCAGTGGATATTTTGGGTGCAAAGAAATGAGTACATTGATATTGGTTTATTTTGTACTGATTATGAGATTCAAAGGTTAAATCTAAACCAAAGCCAACATTTACAGATATAAAGAAAATAGATTGTGATGGAGGAGGTGGTGGGTTGTGTTCATGCATGATCTATCATAAATACCAATGACTTATGAAGTCATTTATAAACAATTTTAAAAATCATTATCATATAAATTAAAAACAATGATAAAACAAGTACTCATCCTAATTCAATACCAGTTTGATTCTAAATGCCTCAATTTTTTTTCCAGTAGTAATAATCCTATGCATTTTATCATGCAAAAATTGTAGTTGACAATCAATTAAATTTAAGCAGATGCCCAAGCTGAATGAGCTAAATGGCTTAACGAAATCAATAAAAAACAATAGATTTTTTTTTACTCATAATACTTTACTTGCATTTTCCTAGCAATATAAATTATGTCTGTAATACTTTTTGATTTTTTGAAACCACATTGAGTCTCTGGTAACCATTTATCTATAACTGGAAGGAGCTTATTCAAAACCTTTTGAAAGTTCTTTGCTGTAGTGAATAACAATGTTAATCTGTGTCAGTTATAGTAATTGTTATTTTCTTTATTTTTAAAAATTAATATAAGCCACTTAAGTTGTAGGAGACTACATATCGCTAACAATTCTAATAGTTTTGAAGCTAACACGTCACCGCCATATTTTAAATCTTATACATTTTCCAGCAACTAAAAAATAGAATGAAACTTTTTAAATAAATAATTAAAAAAAAAGTTTTTCAAAAATATAAAATCAAAGTCACATTTTTAGTAGAGATAATATCAAACATTTAATCTTATTATGATGATTTAATAAAAATCATTTTTACTATACTTTTACATTTGTATTTTTCTGAAAATAATTTTATTCCAATAATTGTTCATTTCATTCTACTTTAGAACCATTTACTTTAAGAATAAGTAATTAATGAACAGAAAGATATCAGATAGTATTGTACTATGATATCCACATCTCATACTAATTTCTAACTTTGCTTATATAAACGAAGAATTAGAATTCATACTTGGGCTCAATGCTAAATATATAACTGCATTAGTTTCACTGTTGAATTCTATGTACTCATTGATGAGGTAATAACTAGAAACAAATTTGGGTGTATACATAAAATATTGTGATATATTTAATAATTGAAAGTTAATTAATATTACCTTATATGTCTCTAATATCGAGTAAAAATTTGGACTTATTAATTAAATGAAAAAAGTCAAATGATGTCAATGACATGAACCTTGCTAATCAAAGGATAGTAGACATTCTCCATTGGCATAAAACCAAGGTCATTGATATACATAAAGAAACTGACTATCTACCCATTGTAAATAGTTATGGAAAGAATCAGCTTGACTTCAAAACCTTAGTGGGTTTTTTTTTCAATTTAGATATTATTTTCAAAAACTTAAGTGTATAAAATGATGTTGGTAGATGCATAAGTACATTACTTCCAGTTTTGAATTCTAAGCCCTTACTGATGAAATCAAACACTAAATGCAGTTCCATTGGTTGCCCAAGCTTAAAATACACACAGTAAATGAAGAATACTGATTTTTAAAGCACATGAATAAACTTATGACTGGACATGCCATGTTCTTGATGGTATCACACTTATAAGTCAAAGAACAGAAGGACAAACATCAGCATAAAATTGAGGTCATTACTTGCTATCACATCTATAGTCTTTAGCAATTGAAACATTTTAGGTTCAAAACTTTTAGAGATTTATTGAATTTTAACCCTTTAGATTGAGAATATAAAAGAAAAAATTGCTGTTAGATGCATAAGTGCATACTTTTAATTTTGCATTTTGCAACAGCCAGAAATTAATCTGATCAAGATGTTTGTATTATCCAGTGATTTCTCAAACTAACTATAGATGGCTCTAGAGTAACAAAAACTGCTCTTTGAAGCAAATATACAAGTATAGAAAGTTATATGATCCTTGTCTATATTAATCTTCTTAGCTTATAGTAGCTGACTCTAGAGAACAGTGAAGAGAACTGTTTTTGGAAGAACATAAGTATGTTGGGAAAGTCATGTGACAATGTTATTCATATTAAAAATTTTGTTCATAAATTATGTAATTATTAAACACGTGTACTGTTTTCATTATCTTTGTTACAAAAAAATACTTGCTGCTAATTAATATTTAACATAACTGAGTATTATGATGTTAAGGGTGGCCTAATAGCAATCTGAATATTAAATATTCAACTTATTTGGCTTTCACTACTTACAAAGGAAAAATTGGGGAGCATTGGTGTCAGCTGAACTTAATCTTATCACATACTTGCTAAAAGATACTGTATATTTTGAAATAACAGAAATACTCTTAGAAATGCAACTCTTCACTGTTATTTTGTACCATTTATTGTTACCTATGTCATTCATTATGAATATATAAAGGAAAGACTGTAAAAATAACTTATAGACATTAAATATCATGGAAATATATATGTAATAATGTTATATATATATACTTAAAAGGCCAGATTGTATCAATAAGCGAGATGATACAAGCAAACCTTCTCCTATTTGGAAAGATTTTTTTAAAAAACATTCTTAATTTAACATTTTTGCTATTGGTGGAACTTTAACGTTTTTTCAAATCAGTGATTGTAGCGCCTCTGCAACTGTGTTTCTAGTTTTTATTACTCAGTGGATGACTTGTGTTACCAAGTCGAAACGTCAGTATTTAAAATATTTTAACACGGATGAACCCGCAAAATATGTCTTATATATATTATAGACAACTATATTTGAATTAATAAATACATTTATTTACATCAAATCGATTTTCGTTCAAATTGAACCTTCTCATGATGTTAGAATAAATCAAAAAGTCACGCGATTTATATTAACTTAGTATACACTTATTGTTCGAATTAAATTTTAAAAATTATTAAAATTTTCAATGTTCAATTGACGACCCACAACTCAACTTCACGGATTCTTGAAATATTATTGAAGAAAATTAGAAATGGTTTTAAATTAGAACGTCATTGAAATATTCATATTAAAGAACGAAATGACTTTAGAATTTTGATCTGCTAAAGAAAAATCAAGTTTTTATATAATTCAGTAGATATAATATCTTTTAATTTATTTAAAGATTTTTATAAACAAAATTAAGAAAACTGCTATATTGAAGATATACCATCTGATCCCTTTCAACTCTACAGACATTTAGTGTGATCAGTGTCTCCTGATTGTTGATAGTAAATTTTATAAACTGTGTTCTTTGAATTGTCATAATTTTATGAAAGCTTTATTATTAAAGTTAAAGGATACTAGATTTTTGAATTTTGCTTCAAGAATCCGTGAAGTTGAGTTGCGGGTCTTCAATTTAACATTGAAAATTTTAATAATTTTTAAAATTTAATTTGAACAATACGTGTATACTAAGTTAATATAAATCACGTGACTTTTTGATTTATTCTAACATCTTGAGAAGGTTCATTTTGAACGAAAATCGATTTGATGTAAATAAATTTATTATTTATTAATTCAAATATAGTTGTCTATAATATTTGTTTATATTTTTATATTAAAGTATTTTATGAAGGCAACATAATGGATTTTAATTCCATTATACATATATACAAACCATTATATGCGATGTGATGTGATGTATTATGGCTTCTCCTTAAACGAAGTCAAGAATATCTCAGCAATTATGCCCAGATAAACCTATTAGCCACTTTAATTTACATTTCCCACTCTAAATTTACCCATAATCTGCTCTATCCCATTTGCACAACATAATCTTTGTCAACTCTACAACCTTTATATCTAAATCCCCCTTATCTTTCCCCAAACCCAGCATAAAAACCAATAATTCACTTTCTGTATAATCACTCTTTTCATATTTATTTTTCTACAACTTCATTATATGTACCCTTTCTGTTTTAAAACATTTACATTCAATTAACAAATATCCAGCAACGCCCTCTGTTAACAGTAACTTTCTTTTCATATATATATATATATGATAAGAAATAAAGTTTTTAAAAAGAAAAAAAAGAAGAATATATAATTTAATTGGATTTAATAAAAAGAACATTATATTTTATAAGATATATATCAACCACTTTTTTCTGCAGTCATTTTCAAAGATACATAAAAATACATATTTATATCATTATTCATCATCATCATTATCAACCATTATCAATCCACTGCAGGATGAAGGTCTCTCCAAGTTTAATCCATCTTCTTTGATCTTTAGCTTCTCTTCTCCACATCACCCCTGCACACTTTCTTATTTCATCCATCCATCTCACATGTGGTCTCTTTCTGGGTCTTTTACAATCTCTTGGACTCGAGTTTAAAATTTCAATTGTCCATCTATTATTATCTCTTCTAGCAATATGTCCAGCCCAACTCCACTTCAATCTTTTAATTTTTTCAATGAGGTGAGTAACACCTGTTTGTTCTCTTACCCATACATTGTGTTTTCGATCTCTTCTTGTTACTCCCAACATACATCTCTCCATACTTTCTTTGAGTGGTCTGAAGTCTCTGTATTGCTCTTCTATTGAGTGTCCAAGTCTCAGATCCATAAGTAAGAATTGGTAAAACACATTTGTTAAAAACCCTCCTTTTCAAACACATAGGCATATTTCCTTTTAGTATCACGTTATATCTACCAAAAGCACTCCAACCAAGTTTAATTCTATGATTAATTTCCTCCATTATGTTTCCATCTGTATTAATAATCTGACCAAGGTATTTGTAACTGTTAACTTCTTCTAATTCATCATAATCAATCTTTATTTTCATATTTTGAGCAAATCGATTAAACATTACTTTAGTCTTTTTAACATTTATCTTTAGTCCTACTTTCCTACTTTCATCTGATAACTCCTGCAACATTTCCTGCAGCTCTGAAGCATTATTTTCAAAAATAACTACATCATCTGCAAAATCTAAATGACTTAAATAATCTCCATTTACTTTCACTCTTTTAGTTTCTTATTTTAATCCACAAAATACTTCTTGCAGCACTGCTGCAAAAAGTTTTGGAGATATGGAGTTACCTTGTCTTCCACCTTTCTCAATGTTGACTTTCGCAGTATCATTATGTAATCTAATTGTTGCTGTTGCATTTTTATAAATATTCTTTAAAATATGACAATATCCTGGATCTATACCTTGAATTAATATATAAAAATGTATATATCCTTAGCACAAAATCAATAACATTTCTCTTTCATCTATCAATACATCTTTTTACATATATATTACATTATATAATCTACACTCATTTCTTTATTTTCCAAACTTTTTTCTTTTTACATACACATTTCTTTATTTAAAAATACTCATAATTTTTTTTATTGCCCTTTTTATACTCATAGCCTATTACTTTAACCAATATATTTTCATGAAATTTTAATTTGTTTTTATTTCAATATATCATTTACATAATTCATTTTATTCAAAACAGATTTTTCTTTCTTTATATACAAACATTCTATTATCATTCTCTTAATACAATTTTACTTCTTCCAACATTCTTATCTTAAAATTTATATATCCAAATTCTTTACTATGTATATTAACATTTGAATTGCTGTCACTTAAATGTTGTTTTAACCTTGTCTTTAATTTATTCTTTGTTGTACCTTTGCTACATTCATATCTTTTTTATAATTTAAACACTCAATCCTATAAATTCCATTCATGTTTTCAACATTCCTATTTTTTGTATCCTTTATCATATTTTTCAGAGCTGTTAATTTATACCCAGATTTTTATATAGACAGTTTTAAAAATAAAATCTCACAAAATAACTATATAAACTGTCATAAGCAGCATCATGTATCGTCAAACTTTTTATGAATTCTATGTTGATAATGCTATTTGTCTTTAAAATCCACTTTTTTTAAATTAATAATAATGAATTAAAATTTTTAAAGATAAACAGAAATTTAGGTATTTAAAAGTATATAACAATTAAAAATATTAATATAAATGCTAAAATTACTTATCTATTGCAGCTTTTATAAGCCTGCTTTAAAGATGGTTGAATTTTACACAGCATGCTTCAGAGGTAAAAATTCGTTTTTTTTTTTTAAAGAATAGAAGTGAAAAATACCACCATACTGGATAAACTTAATAATGTAGAAACTGTTGTGTATCTTGACAATTTTTTATGAATTCCACAGTGATAAATTTTTGTTAAATTAAATTTAAATTGCAAGACAGACTGAATGACTTTCCATCTTCTCTGATCTCTAGCCTCTCTCCTCCACACCCTCCCTGCTCACTCATTTATTCATCTCGCATATGATCGCTTTCTATGTTTTTTACAATGTTTTGAAATCCAGTCTACAATTTCAACTGTCCATCTATTATCAATTCTTCTAGCAATATGTCCAGCCCAATTTAACTTCACATCTTTTAATTCTGGCATCATTGAAAGAATATATGTGTAATGGTATATAAATTCTATAGTATAGGTTTGAACCAGAACCAATGATACATATAATATAATTGATATGAAATCTTCAAGATGTGTACATAAATATCATTAATATAAAAACAAAGTTTTCATAATAATTTTAATCAATGTGATGGTGATGATTGGAATTTATAATGATATGTACCTCTAACAATAGGTTGCAATCAAAAAGGAAACTCCAGGTGCCAAACCGCCTCAGCAGAGAAAGTTTACTGATAATACTAATGCAGTAATGATCATCATTAATGTCAATTACTACTGTGACATCCCAGCATATTCCCCAGTGGTTCACATGTTGAATCAAAATTGTGAAAAAATTATAATTGTTATGTTTTAACAGAATTATAAACAAACAAATGAATTGATAAAACAATATTTTAACAATTTATTAATAAAATAAAAACATACTTAAGTTGGTCTAATGATTCCCAACTCCAAATATAAAATGAAATGTGTCACAGCAATTAATATATTTTCAGTTGTTAAGTCTATCCTCATGAATCCAAAAACAGATATAAAATAAAATGTATCACAATAGTTAATATGCTTTCAGTTTTAAGTTTATACTAGAGATTCCAACTGCAGATACAAATATAACATATCACAACAATTAATATATATTCAGTTTTTAAGTCTAAAGCCTTTTTAATATAATAATGTGAATATCTTATCTATCGTTATATACAAAGTCCTAAATCATGGGGTTTTATATATTGTTTTTATTTTTTCAATCATTACGGTCTTCATAAATTCACTAGACAAGAGATTTCTTCTCACATACTGGAGACTTGAATTATAATTACAGAAACATAGTGACATATAGCATGGAGAATATCACTAGGTCTTTGGAAATTTATCAACTTAGTACATTTTTTAATGACATCTTAGAGACTATAATGATCTAATTCCACAAACATTGATGTTATTTACTGAATTAAACTCACCCTCAGGATCTTATAACTAGTGGGCTACTTTTGTTGCTTAGCCGTACATGGTAATTAGTCCAGTACTGGAAGGAAACATTATTATAGCAGTTAGAACTAAAAGTATTGAAAAGTTAGTTTATTGCATTCACTAACCTTCAGCTGCAGGTGTACTTTTAATTAGCAGCAAGACAAAATCTCTTCTCCATACAGCTCACTTCAACACCGCTTTAATATATAGCTTGCACTTTGGAATCAGGAAATCATCAACAGAATCAATGACTGCACGCTGTTCAAGAATTTTGAATGGTCACTACTTATACATGGCTGTTATCTTTATACCCACTATCTATATCATTTATCATCAATCGAACCAATGTAGACCATTAGCATATGTTTGGTCACCATAATATAGACCATTCTAAAATCTTGCTCCACCCCCCCTCCGTGTAAAGTATTCCATTGTTCTCTTCAATAACCGGTGGGATGGGGAAAACACATTTATATACAATATTACATTATTTTATAACGAAAAAATTTTTTTAATTATCCACCTTCGTTACCAGGCTGGAAGATATAAAATTCTTTGCCAAATTTTCTTTTTTATTTCTCAAATATTTTTAATTCATAATTTTTGATTTTAGATGTGAATTCATCATTCAATTTACGATAGGAATCGACAATATTTTATTTATAAATCGATTCAGAAAAGATAAAACCAAAAAGATCTCAAAATACCTTGAAATTTCATAAACTACAAGTATTTTAAAACTGATTCGCGATCAACATTTTGTTTTTCTCTCTTTTACAGTCTCACGTATTATCATCTTTTTACGCATATATTACAGTGTAAGTAATCGATAACATTCTGCATACTATGATTAAAATGTATTTTTTTTCTTTTAATCTTGTGGACAATTTTTCTAATTTGCAATATATGTGTACGCACACGCACATGTTGTTATTCAAATCTTTATCAATTAATTAATTCATTGCCTTTCACAGTATGCCATAAATATTTAATAATACTGTATTGTCAAATACATAAATCAGTTTTCTTTTGCTTTGTTATGCAGTTTATTCCAATGGCACATAATAAAGTAGTTGTATCTTTTTTATATATTTTTTCTTTTTATTTTTATGTCGTATTTCAATCTAACTAATGTGCGCATTGCAGTCAGGTTGATACAATTATAATATATATGTATGATAACAGATGGCGTTGTACCTAAATTACCGTCAAGCGTAGTTTTCTGTTTACATAAACGTCAGAGCGAGTATTCACTATCTCTAACTTTAATTCCACTTTCAGATCATGATTTCAAGCTATTTGCTATCGTCAGTGAAAGACAGGAATAAGAAACTAGATCTAAACACAAACTCTGAGCATTTATGAAACAGTTTCTATTCAGCTTGCAAGCATGAATCTTTTAGACACGTTAATGTCTTCAAACTCAGCATAGCAAGCCAGATAGTTACATGGGTCTGATCTCAGTTCAGCATCACCACATAGTAGAAGCCTCTGCAATATACATCATTGAAGGAAAGACCTCAAAAGTACTTTTATGAAAAACAAAAAAACACAAGTTAAAAAACTTGCTAACGCTTGTATTTATGATAACAAATGGCGTTCTACCAAAAACACCGTCAAGCGTAGTTTTCTGTTTACATAAATGTCAGAGCAAGTATTCACTATCTCTAACTTTAATTCCACTTTCAGATCATGATTTCAAGCTATTTGCTATCATCAGTGAAAGACAGGAATAAGAAACTAGATCTAAACACAAACTCTGAGCATTTATAAAACAGTTTCTATTCAGCTTGCAAGCATGAATCTTTTAGACACGTTAATGTCTTCAAACTCAGCATAGCAAGCCAGATAGATACATGAGTCTGATCTCAGTTCAGCATCACCACATAGTAGAAAGCCTCTGCAATATACATCATTGCAAGAAAGACCTCAAAGGTACATTTATGAAAAACAAAAAAACACAAGTTAAAAAACTTGCTAACGCTTGTATTTATGATAACAGATGGCGTTCTACCAAAAATACCGTCAAGCATAGTTTTCTGTTTACATAAACGTCAGAGCGAGTATTCACTATCTCTAACTTTAATTCCACTTTCAGATCATGATTTCAATCTATTTGCTATTGTCAGTGAAAGACAGAAATAAGAAACTAGATTTAAACACAAACTCTGAGCATTTATGAAACAGTTTCTATTCAGCTTGCAAGTGTGAATCTTTTAGACATGTTAATGTTTTCAAACTCAGCATAGCAAGCCAGATAGCTACATGGGTCTGATCTCAGTTCAGCATCACCACATAGTAGAAGCCTCTGCAATAAACATCATTGCAAGAAAGACCTCAAAAGCAAATAGCTTGAAATCATGATCTGAAAATGGAATTAAAGTTAGAGATAGTGAATACTCGCTCTGACGTTTATGTAAACAGAAAACTACGCTTGACGGTGTTTTTGGTAGAATGCCATCTGTTATCATAAATACAAGTGTTAGCAAGTTTTTTAACTTGTGTTTTTTTGTTTTTCATAAATGTACCTTTGAGGTCTTTCTTGCAATGATGTATATTGCAGAGGTGTCTACTATGTGGTGATGCTGAACTGAGATCAGACCCATGTAGCTATCTGGCTTGCTATGCTGAGTTTGAAGACATTAACGTGTCTAAAAGATTCACGCAAGCTGAATAGAAACTGTTTCATAAATGCTCAGAATTTGTGTTTAGATCTAGTTTCTTATTCCTGTCTTTCACTGACGATAGCAAATAGCTTGAAATCATGATCTGAAAGTGGAATTAAAGTTAGAGATAGTGAATACTCGCTGTGACATTTATGTAAACAGAAAACTACGCTTGACGGTGTTTTTGGTAGAACGCCATCTGTTATCATAAATACAAGCGTTAGCAAGTTTTTTAACTTGTGATTTTTTGTTTTTCATATATATATATAATCACTGTGTTTCTTTATACAGTATATGTTAAATTATGAAATGTGCTTAGTAACTATAATAATTACTGCTGTTAGCATTTATTTTCATAAAAATAGAATTGCTGGTTATATGAAAAATTGTAACTAATGTTAATTTTTTTTGGTTGGTTTATACTTTTTTTAGGATAGTGGTGACTATGGTTATTAAAGAACCAAAGACACCAAAATGTATGGGTACTGAACTGGGTTCAGATCATATAACTATATAAGCTAATGGGCTTAGATTGGACACATTAAGGTGTTTTCAGTTTAATACTCATAGTTTTGTAGATAAATGGAGATAAAAGGTGGCTGCTGGAGGGTTGCATTAGATCCTAAGATCTAGGTGCAGTTCTCTCAGATCCAAGGCTCCTCACTGATGAAGGCCACAAGCCAGAAACTAGTCTGGGGATATTGGATGAGTAGTTACTAGATGGGTATTTTATGCACAAGCCTTCTGGCATCCATTGATTACTCTAGCTTGCTGTGTGTGGTAATACATATAGTGAGTTTTGCCTATTTTAATTAATATATGCATTAGTTTTAGTTTAGCTTTTGCATGTTTAGATTATAATATAATCTATTAATTAATATTAATTAATTTCAAGACTATCAGAATTTATGATCATTTCTAATTCTGATTTGGTCTTATGTCTTATATATATTTGCAACCAACTTTGTGCATACTAGCCATGGATTTACATGTAATAGTAAGCAGTAAAGGAAGCCATGCATCAATTATCTTGGAGAGCTGATTAGTTGCTTTTTAGCATGATATCAAATAAATAAATGTTTATTTCTGGAGATTGGATTAGCTGATTAATTTAAACTTTAAATTCTTCTTTACCCACCTACTCAAATATATGTAATTATCTACATAAGAATGTTTCATGGGTTACATATATAAAAGACATATTTTGCAGGTTCATCCGTGTAAGATTTTGATTAGATATTTCAATGTTTCATCTTCATCACACAAACCCTCAACTGGGAAATGAATACTCTATAATTATAGAGGTGCTGCAAACAATGTCTATAAAAATAGTTTTAAAGGCATTGCAAACAGTGTTCACAATAATTGTTAAAGTTCTACAACTAGAAAAGCAGATGTATAAAATTGAACAAGTTGAAAAATAAATAAACAACAAATAAAGAAAATTCAGAATCTTTAGAGTAATTTGTTTTTCAAAAAATGTTTCCAAATAGTAGGAAGCTTATATGTTTCATCGTGTTTCTTGATACAATTTGGTCTTTTTAGTATCTCAATACATTGGTGTCGGTTTTTACATCTGGATAGAATCCTGTTTTAAGAAAAATCAATATTGTGACTTAAATACATAGCATGAATTGAGAATGCTGATGATGATGAATGTTGCTTCACTGCATTTGCATGTTGGCTTAGTGAAAAAATTACAATTTTTTTATTAAAGAGCATGTACTGTCTTTGTGTTGTAGCATTATAGAATATATTCGATACAGTCTGTGGATATACAGTCTGTGGATCCTTTTATATAAGACATATAAACCCTAATAATTGTTCTTTTCTTTTTGTTTTTCATTTTTGGTATTTTCACCTTGAAATAAAACTCAAATGATAACTATTTGCTAAACAATCTTCAGTTAGATATGCTCTATCTAAAAGGTTACTTGGTTAAATAAAAAATCTGAGCTGGATGATGATAAGAAGCAAATTGGACGTATCTGTCAGTATGTGTACTTTTTCTGAAAACTGAGAATGATAAAAAGTTATATTTGCTTCATAGTGTCAAGAACATCAGGAAAGGGAAGTTTCTCATCAGACTCTATTTGCATTGTGAATATAATATTCGAATGGATATTATTTAAAAGTGATAAAAAATCTTCCAAATTATCTTTACTATATTGCCAGATGACAAATGTGTCATCTATATGTCTTAGACAAACAACAAGTTTTAAAAGTGTTGATTCTAGAACCATGTTTCTATATGTTCCATACCCAAATCAACTATTATTCCTGAAATAGAATAACCTATAGGAGTACTAAAAGTTTGTTTATAATGTCCATCATACATGAAATATGTATTTGAAAGACAGGGTTTAGCCAAGACAAAGGTACAGTCAGGCAAAATACATAGTTGAATAATGATATTCAAAGCTTAAAAAGAAACAACATCGAAACTAACCAGAATATCATCTATATTAACTTTAAGATTTATTAAAAGAGAAACAAATTGTATTGAGTTTTTTATATATAACTTAATGGATGGTATTATAGGTTTTGTCAAATCAAATAAAAATCTAGCTAAATTATGAGAAGGAATTCCTATTGCATTTACTACTAGACTAAGGATGGTATCTGCTTTACGTATTTTAGGAAGCTCTTAGAATTTTGGATAGACCCAAGATTTCCATGAGAAATAATTTCATTTTTTATGTTTATTTCAACTGGTGATTTATTAATGATTGCTTTAGTTATTTTTAATTTTCCCACAAATCATTATCCCCCCTCCCCACGCAATAATAAATAAATGTAATTGAATATTACTTAATTATAATTGTTTAGCAATAACCAAAAAAAATGGTTCTAACTTTAAACTAGCTTGTCAAAGACATATAAATGCAATTTATATTTTATAACTACCATAAGTATGAAAATATAAATTAATATATGTCATTTATAGACTAGTTTAAAGTTGGAACCATCATTTTCTGGTCATTGCTATGCAATAATAAATAAGTGACATTGTACAAGGACTGCATTGTTTATTGATATGCAGGTTAGTTTTTTTGTATATTATTTTTAATTAGCATTATGTTCTGTAAATATATAATCAAAATTACTCCAAATTTACACACACACACACATATATATATATATATATAATGTTATTGCTTTAAAGATAGTTATCTCTTTTATTTTTTTCTAATACCAGTTACAAATAAATTCGTTTTTCTCTCAAGTAGAGATAATAGTTATGACGATATGAAATTGAATACATTTGTACTTTTCACCCCTATTAATACTCATTGATTGATCCACATAAACTTTAGTTGCTTTTTCATTAAAAAGATTTTAACAAAATCCTAAATTTATTATCTTAAATATTTAAGTATTATTACGATACTACTATGTGCTGTTTGTGTCAGGGAAACCACCAATCTTAACACTATCCCTCACTTAATATTGGTATTATCACTATAACTTATTTGGGATTGATGATGATAAACAAGCAAGCATTTATTATTGCTATAACTTACTCTCATTTATTCACTATAAAAACAGGTTATATTTTCTTATTATCAATATTTTCTGCAATCATATTTCTTCTCAAAATAGCTTCATATTGGGAGCTTAACATAGAGACTCATAGCAATGACCAGGACCTCAGAGCAGCATATTCCATCGCAGATGAGTCATCAATAAATATAAATGAGACAGACCTCAGTATCATAATTTTAATGCCATGCCAGTGCACATTTCAATAGTAGCACAGTTTAGAGAATGGACTTAGTCCACAGTACAGATATTGCTGACAATATATTTGAATATAAAAATAATTTGTGGAATGGGACAGTAAACAAAAATAACACAAAATATTAATAACCCAATTTGTTTAACTATGTCATAAAGAAAAAAAACAAAATAATAAAAATAAGAATCATAAAATTACAAATAGACTGTTTAGCATTCTTTCTCTAAACAAATTAACACAAAGATAATATAGACAAATAAATCTAGATGAGAGACAACAAAATAAAAGTACTAATGATTTAATACATTAGTTGTTAATCTAATGTCTGTTATAACATATAACTATCAAGATAAATTTTGTATAAACTAATATATTAAACAACAGAAAAAATATTAACTATAATTATGTAATATATAGATATCTAACAATGAATTTTATAATAATTCATAAGCTTACAAATATTTTATTAGGGTTATAAGTCCATTATGATACACTAATATGTATAGCTTCAAAATTATCAAGATGGAAGTGCATCAACTTCCTAGGTTTCTTAGTAATTTTCTAGATGGTGTAAGTTCATTGACAAAATTTTCATTTCAACCAGACAATGTTTTGTTTTGATATACTTGTCATAGTATTTTTTAAAATCAGGCAGAGTTCATTTCCAAGTGATATATCACAAGCAGCAGTCTATAAAATCAAGGCATCATGTGATATACAGTCAAGAAAAACTTTCATCAAAATGTTCAGAGTAATATGGAGACAATTATTAGGCAGCCCCTTAAAACATTTGAGCACATGCTAGAAAGAATCAACAGCTTGATGAATAAATTGATATCCAGCATAGTCAAATTATCTAATAGCACACACAAAATGATTTTATACAGCCAAACCATGCTCTGATATTAAACCACTTACATGTGTTTCTAGCAGGTAATGACTTTTGTTAAATGTCTTTTTTAGCTATTGGGTGAGCACCTCATTAACTCATTAATATACTCTTCTCTTTCACTCTCCTGCATTTATCATTCCTCTCTAGCACATCCAAATTACAAACATCACATTCACAACTATTATAATTAAATTCTATATTTCAATCCAAATTTAAAATTAATTTATCTGAAAAACGTGATAATCCCTTATAACCAATGTTCAGCTAATCTTACCTAAAATGGAATTAAAACTTCTTTTAATTAAACAACGCTTCTTAATTATTAATTTTTGTCCTCTTTTTTACTTTTATTTTAACCATCATACAAAATGAATTTACAAAACATATCCATCTGTGTTATAATTAAGTTTGAAACAGAATATCTATTTGGTGTTTTATGTCTTATTAATTATATGTATCATTAGACAGAACTTTTCATTCTCTTTACAATGATATAATATTGATTTTCTTAAGTCTTATTATTTATCTGGAATTTGGATGCAGACTTATTATGAAATGAGTTCAAAAACCAATATTAGCAATACATATTTAATTTTTTTACACATTACCACATGTATCTATTACTTAAAATGAGTCATTAAAATAATTCACAGTAATTTTCAATGACTTTTATCATAATGATGCAAACATTCCAAGCCTTTTTATTCCATGATAGCCATTAAATGTCTAAAATTTATAGTAAACTTAAATATACCTCTAATTTCTTCATAAAATCAAACATACTTTGTGACTGATCTATATTACAATATGGTGGATCAGGAAAGTGGCTGCCATCAATGATCTTACATTACATGTCTTGATGATAATATGTAAACTGTAATTATATTCCAACCAATGGTAAATAACAACATAAATTCCAATATAAATTTTAATCATTAGTAGTACTTTTCAGTTACATTCATAATCACTTTCAACTAAACTGACTTAATTTCAAAATGGAGTAAAACAGCATCAAGTAGAAAACACATGTCAATTTATATATCCCATAATTCACTAATCTTAACCATTCTAAAATGCAGCATCACATGCCTCTTACATTTCAGCATTTTCTGATGTTTTTCTTTGTCTCACACATCAACATAAAATATATGATAAAATGATTATAACTTTTGAGAATATAATAAATTTGACTTCATTTGATAAATATTTTTGTTTACTACTGAAATAAATTTTAAATGTTCACATTTTGCTTCTGTAAATATTAAAAAAATAGGATCACAATCAAAACAAAGACTTTACATGTCATCATTTCTAGAAAGATTATTTTAAGTTTATAAAATCAATAAAATATTTTTTAATTCTTATTATTTTTAAACATTGAAATGAATAATTATTTATTTCTCTTATATCTAATGAATTATGCTTTAAAAGTTTAAATTTTTTGAATATTTATTGAAAAATTGTGATATTTTCTTACTCATAAATATAAAGTAGATTGTTTGCATCAAATTACTTTTAAAAAAACAAAACATCTAAAAGCATAATAAATTCACAAATAAACATGTTTTTCCATCACTGGAAACTACAATGTCATAAAACATTGAACATTTTATAGCCTTGGAAACAGACAATGGCTGAACATGTCAGGGTGTGGCTTATGTCTATTGTAAGAGTGGGAATTTTAAATTTCCACCTTTTTGCACACAATTATAAAAAAAATTATTATACTAAAATATACCATTTTACATGCATTTTAAGATATAATACTTATGAAAAAATTCGCTAGGTGGTAAATTGGCCAAAAAAGAAAATAATTTGGGTCAATGGCTCCTAAAGTTAATTCACTGATTATCTATTAATTATCATACTTCTATAAAGATTAATAAAAATTGCCTTTTTAATTTTTCTTTTTTCATTATTTCTTTCTTGATATAAAATCTTATTTCTTTCATATTAAAATCAAATTTACATTTACAATTTCTATCATGATCATAAAACATTGATTCTGTAAATGAGTCATTTTTATTCTTTTTTTTTCTTTGAATTATATTCGATACTCTTTTATATAATAGTTAAGGAACATAAGATATTATATAAAAGAGTATTGAAGATAATTCAAAGAGATAAAAAAATAAAGGTGATTTATTTATAGAGTCAGTGTTTTATGATTATGGTGGAATTGTAAAATTTTAATTTTGATATGAAAAGAATTAAGAATTTAAATCAAGAAATAATAAAAAAGAAAAATTAAAGAGGCAAATTTTATTAATTGTTATAACAAAATACGATAATAAACAAACAATCAGTGCATATTAACATTAGTGAATTATGGGATATGTAAATCAACATGTGGTTTCCACTTGATGCTGTTTTACTCCATTTTGAAATTAAGTCAGTTTAGTTGAAAATGATTATGAATATAATTGAAAAATACTACTAGTGATTAAAGTTTATATTGGAATTTATTTTGTTATTTATTGTTATTTGGAATATAATTTCAGTTTATTACAATTTTTTATTAGCAGACATTGACTGCATATATATATTGTATGTATATGACTCATTTCAAACACACAGATATATTATTTAATTAAAAAATTTTTTTCTTTTATATATATAGATTTGTGTGTGTGTTTATTATTATATAGTCTATATAATAATAGTTAATAAATAAGCAGTTATGTAGAGAGAGAATGTAATAATATTTAATATTGATTTATTATATTTTTTTATTAAATAAGGTGTTAAATTATTTAACATTAATTCTTATTAAATAAAGCAGATCAGAAAGAATGTAAAACATCTGTATAAATTAGTAAATTAAGGAGTGTGAAAGAATAAGAATGTCTGTATAAACACCAAAACACTTTTACACCTATTTTTAATGACTATAGATTGCCAGCTTTATTGTTTGTGTTATCTGTGTCTAAGATTATTTTTTATAAAGGGGGTGCTTTGATGTAATAAAACTTGATTATTAATTTTCTTGTAGAATTGTGATAGAACATCAACTTGTGAGGCTTTTATTTTTGTCTTGGGATAAGAGATTTGCAGGTGGTCATTTTCTTGGATTAAAATTCGCAATAAAAACGAATGAAACAATATTTAGAGGCAGTTCAATTTTTGTTTGGAGGAGAGTGATCTAACAATATGTAGTTTTAAAAGAAAGTCAATCATTAATATTACTAAGATCAGTTTTTTTTAAATATTATTAAAGGAAAAGATGTATCAGTCAGGTTTTTTTTTAATGTTGGGAAAAGAGAGTGAGCGATTTGATTTTTTTTTACTCTTTAAAAATTGAGGGAAAAAAGACTCTTGTTTTAAAGTCAGTATAGATGAAGCTGTGCATATATATAAGTAATACCCAGCAAGATTAAGATAAAGAAGAAAAAATGGAACAAAATTTAATTTATTGGAAAAAGTTCTTAAGAATTCTATGAAATGATATTAATATATTTTGCTGTGTATAATACAATGAATTTGCATTGCTAAAACCATTGTTTCTGCTTCCTGATTAATACAGAATGGGTTAAATCACTGGTCTACTGTGGACCCATATACCAGTCCATAGTAACCAAAAGAATGGACAAATTTAAAACCAGCCAAAAATGTCATCTCATTATCATCTTTGACAAGAGGCAAGAAGAAAGGAAAGATGAATAAAAGCCACATATATAGCCAGGTTTGAAGCTATGAACCAAATTTTTTGTTAAAGTTTTCCTCAGTCATCTAAAGTGTCTAAAATGATTTTTTTTTAAATGGGAGAGACAAGCAAATCCACCAGTTCATACTTATCTAAAAGTATTTGAAATAACTCTTTTTGAAATGGTAGAAGGAAGCCAGTCAATGAATTCAGCATTATCAAAAGTATCAACAATAAATAATTTTAAAATTGGAGAAATAAGCAAGTCAATTAATTCATGTTTATCTTAAAAGTATCAGCAAGAACTTTTTTTTTTAAATGGAGCAAAGACAAGCAGTCTGAAAATTCAAACTCAGGACATTTATAAGAAGTGAAAGTAATCGGGTAACTATGAACTTTCCTTAACAGATCTTTTATTATTGCTTATTAAAAGTAAACTTTAATTTATTGGTCAAAGCATTATTTTTTTTCTTTTGATACAGAAACATTAAAGGCTTGTTTATCGATAGTTATTCTCAATATCATGTAACATAACACAAACATAGTTTAAATCTTTAAACTTAAATTTTCATTATTTTTTTTATTATTTTTGTTATATTATATATTGTAATATTGAAATGTTTTTTTTTATTGTTCTTCATTTATTATGATAATGAGCAACCTATAAATATGCATTTATAATGTTTTTGTTTTTGTTTTTATTTTATCTTGTTGCATATTAAAATTGATATAATGTATTTTATTTTATTTTGCTAAAAAGTTGCAAGAATATTTTTTATATATGTAATTTATGTATTAATCTCTAATATAGGGGTATACATTTTAGACATATATGTTAACATTACCGAATGTGTGCATGTGTAACTGCTTATACAAACACATCAAAAGAATAGGTTATGCATAGTTAGTTTAAATAGGGTAAATTATAAAGCAGGAATCACATTTGAATGGAAGTGAAATAAAACACACAAGTTACATATGAAATTTATTTTTATGACATAATAGGTTAGGAAAGTCTTAAGTAAGCATTCAATGAAATATTTTTTTAAATGTCATTTTAAGCCAGCTTATTTTAAAATATCCAAAATGACAAACTTGTATATTAAATTTATTTGGTTGTGCTTATATAAAATTTTGGGTTTATTAGTTTTGTATTGAATTAATGTAATAATAAGCCATTTATCTAATTAGTAAATTTGATTTTAAAGAAAGAAAGAGTAATAGTATTAATAAAATATAATTATATATCTTAATTGGTTTCTGAGTTCTTATTAAAAATATTGTTGTATTTTTCTTGTCTTGATTCTATTGTTTTAAATGATCATCATCATCATCGCTCACAGATATTAAGAATCATCAGCATTCGCAAATATTAAGCGCTTGCAAAATGTTAAGTAAACTAGAATGTTGATTTACCTTTAAGTATTTAGGGATTAAGCTTGATAATAACCAAATTTTAATAATTATAGTTCAATAATAATAAAAAGCTAAAATTATGTTGTGTCCATAAGTTTTGATCATCCTCATCAAAGATGGATATCGTATTATTGATTAAAACACCTTTTAAACATGGTACTGTACATGAGTTATGATCGCCATCATCATTAATAAATTATAATCATTAAATCTAATGTTTAACATAATTAATATATTTAGTAAATAAGGATTTGTAGAAAGTTGAATATCATGCATAGAGATTCGTGATGATCATTCATCATCACTAGTATTATTAAATCCTAATTTTAACTATAAAAGTGTTTTAATAAATAAACAAACTTCTATGAATGCTAGTGAATGTAATAATTAAATCCCAGTTTGACATGGGATGATTTTAAAAAGTGCTTATGAGTTTATAAAGACAAATTTATTGTTGTGAGTTTATTAATAAGCTATGGCTGGTATCATCACCACTATTATTATTATTATTATTATTATTATTATTATTATTATTATTATTATTATTATTATTATTATTATTATTATTATTATTATTATTATTATTATTATTATTATTATTATTATTATTATTATTATTATTATTATTATTATTATTATTATTATTATTGTATCATCATCATTATTATCATTATTATTATGATATTATTATCATCATTATTATTACCTTTATATTGTGATAAATAATCTAGTTAAATGGCCATCAATATCAATAATGGTCTTCACGATGCTTGTTTAGAAGCCATTAATAAGATTATACTTGTCTGTTCATCAATATACGTAAAATGAGCTAGCAATGTCTATAAGAGTCTTGATCTATATAAATTTTTATGATATGGGGATCTTATGATTTTATTGACATGAGTAAAATATAAGAGTGTCATTTTTTTCATTAGTCATCCAAGTCATGTGTGATAAAAATGTACCAAATGAGTTTGAACTCGTACACTCTAAACAGATATTTATCTAGATTTAAAACAATCTAGTGGCGCTCATGGGAAAACACATGTACTTAGCTAAACTGAATAAAGAGTGATTTAATTCCTTTCCAACTTCATTATATTAACTTTATATGATATTTTCTTATAAGTTGTTATAAATAGCACCCGTGTGCGCATGTGACCATGAATGGTCGTATATACATGGAAAGAGGAATGAGAAGAATTCTTGGTTAAAAGAACCTATTATTGGAGTTAAGCATAAGGAACTCCAGGAATCTCACAGTGGATAATTTTATTCAGTTGCTATATTTAATATTATTTTATTTGATGACAATGGCCAGTATGTTTTATTGTTCAAATGACTTCCCCAATATCTAAATATTTTAAATATTTAATGATGATAGTTTTAATTTTCATTGTTGTTGTTTTAAGTATTGAGAAATGATATAATTTATTTATTTCATTATTAGCGTAACAGAATTAATGTTTAGGATAGTTGCAAACGGGCTTTTATGTTATATTTACTTAATTGAAAAATATAGACACCTAGATAGAGCATGATATGCATATATTCTTATTTATATGTTAGCATCATCCTTATTTAAATATAAATTGTATTTTAGCTAACACAGTGAATTCATTTCTCATTTAATTTACTCGGTTACAAATGATGAACCGCTGGAGCATATCATTATCCTGTTTAGTGTTTAGTTATTGAATTATAGCAACTTTCATTTTATCACTCATCAATATATAGATTGTAATCAGTTATATAGTAACAGCCTTTTATCAACCTTTTTGTCAGTTCATCTTTATTTATTCATACTGTTACAAATAATAGATTATAAGAATATTATAATAATTAATAATTTCATCTATCAATATATTCTAATAATTTCGGTTACAAATGGCGCGCCAACTAGGGCTCGAAATAAGCCAAATAATGGCTTGAAATACGCCACATACCTGAGAGATGTGTAGTATATAATGATGACAGATGTATAGTTTATAAAAAAAAAATTAAGATTTTTTTTTTTTTTTGGTGAGTAATTTTTTTTTTTATTGTATACAAATATTTTGGCCTTATGTTTAGATGATGATGATTACTATTGTTGCATTTTTTTTGATGATGATAAATGAATACAGCCATTAAATAGCTTCATTTCAATTTTAAAATATAAACATATCACAACTTATAATAAGTGTTAAAGTTAGTGGCACTGTTTTTAAATATTTTGCTTATCAGTGAAATATAGCATTGCTGCTAGATAAGCATAGAAATATTAATAGCCTTGAATTGTAGAATAATAATTTTGTTCATATTTGAAAAGTTTCTGTTATAGAAAATCTATGATTTTGGAGGTTGTATTGGATATTTGACTGTTGGAGTTTGGTTGGTTGTGTTACAATTTTGATGATGGATGGAGAATTTTTGTCATTGCCTTGAGGGTGTGATGTATTCATGCCACTGGTGATTGATTTATCTTATTCACTGCTCCAACCCAGATTATAATATCAGTTATTATTTATCATGAAGCAGTTAACAGTAGGCCTGTCATGATTTCGCCTCTAAGACTCCAGAGAGAGCAAGGCATAGCTATTTCTGATTCATAATATTTCGCCTCTAAGACTCCAGAGAGAGCAAGGCAGTATATTTTTTTACTGATATATAATAGTTGCCTCTAAGATTTTAAAGAAAAGCAAGGCAGTATTTGATGAATTAAAGCCACTAAGACTTGGAAGTAAGCAGGGAAATGCAAGTGTTTGCAATACACTATTATGGGTTGTAGTAGCTTAGAGTGATTGAATTGTGATGATCATCTGAGTGTTCATGGAGCATTGTGTTCTTTAAGTGCAATGATGGAATTTCTTTTATCTATCTCATGATTGTGGATTGCTAATCATTCTTTTGCTGTCAGTATCTGTCGGATTTCTGGATGGGTAGATGAGTATATATATAGCTTGAGGTATGAACTCTATTATAAATATAGGCACATATGTTATATAAGTAAATTTTTTTTTGGCTTAGTGTATTAAAATAGGGCATAGAGAGAGTTAAGTTTTATAAAAGCACTCAAAACTAGATAAATGATGGCATAAAAAGGGCACACTTATGCAGAGATAACTTATTCTTAAATAAATGTTTTTAAAATAGGGGCTATGACCTCATACTTTGTCAATCAGATATGAGTAAAAATGAGTGATGATGGAGGTTAAGTTAATTAAAGGCACTTGAGATATAGATAGATGGATGGGGAGAATTATGGCTGAGAAAGAGTGGTTGGAAATTTTAAAGTATATGGGTGGATAGATAAAGGTGTTTAACTCTGGATGTATAGAAAATCAGGGAGCAGAACAGAATAAAGCAGAACAGAACCAGTAATATAAATATTTTATAAATTTATAAATAAGTATAGAAAAAAAATATTAAAATGGAACAAGAACAAGAAGTAATTATTGAAGGAGTAGAGGAGGTAGAGAAGCAAGGACCTCCAGAGTGGTTGCAAGTTATAATGAATAAATTAGACCAACAATCACAAGAGATAAATCAGAAATTTTTATAACAATCTCAGAAATTTGATACTAAACTGGATCAGCAATCTTAAGAAATGAAACAAGAGATAAATAAGAAATTTGATCTACATCCCAAGAGATGAGCCAAATAAGTCATAAATTAGACCAACAAGCTCAGGAAATGAAACTACAAATAAGTCAACAAACTCAAAAAATAGAAAACCTAGGAAGAAATATAAGTAATGCATGGACAGCCAGTCAAGAGAAATGGGATGTAAAGATATGTATGATAGAAGTCAAGAGTTGTGTGACTATAATCAAGCCATATGGAAATGATGAGGTAGCTGCTGTTCAAGAACATAGTAATCCCAAAGAGGATATATACAGTGAGATCCATAACCTAGAAATAAAGGTAGCCACTGTACTGGAACAAATTGATCTCAGGAAAGATGTAGTCAGTAAAGCTAGTTTCTTAGAATTAATGATAGCTGCTGATGTATATGCCCCAGTAAGTCTAGCAGACATGTTTGAGACAAGGGGCACTACCAAAAGGATGACTGAAAGTTATCATAGAAAGGAGGAAAGCTATGGCTATAAAATCTCCAATATGAGAGTTGGAAGAAACCAGTTAGGTCAACAATTTCCCACAAAACCTGGCAAACCAAACATAGGAATGCCTGGGAATATATATCTGATAGCAGATGATGTGTACTCCCCAATAAGAGTGTCAGACCTGTTGGATGCCCTGGGAGTTATAGAAAGTAAAGCTGAAGGTTATTCTAGGAGGGAGGAGAGATATAGTTGTAAGATCTCCACCATTAGGATTATGAATAATCAGTTAGGCCGACCCTATCCGACAAAACCTAGCAAACCGAATATAAGTAGGCCTGGGAATAACTTCAATGATCTAAGTGAAAATTGTAGACCCATGATCAAGGAAAATCCAATAGCAAGTTGTTCTGAATCAGTAAGTAATGATACATGAAGAACACTTGTTTAATAGTTTATGAGGATAGTCATCAATAATAGACCATAGTCAAATTTGTATTGAAAAAAAACCCAACAAATATATATATTAAGTAGTTGGTTAGTAGTTTAAAGAAGATAGTGTCATGAGAGACCATCAAATTTTTTTTTGTTTGGGAGTGAGGCAAATGTATGTATATGGCTCATTTCAAACACACAGATATATTATTTTATTTTAAAAAAATTTTTCTTTTATATATATATAGATTTGTGTGTGTATTTATTATTATATAGTCTATATAATAATAGTTAATAAATAAGCAGTTATGTAGAGAGAGAATGTAATAATATTTAATATTGATTTATTATATTTTTTTATTAAATAAGGTGTTAAATTATTTAACATTAATTATTATTAAATAAAGCAGATCAGAAAGAAAGTGTAAAATAAGGTGATCAGATTAGTAGATTATGAGATAAAAAGAAATGTGTACATGCAAAAGGGTGTGAAAGAATAAAAACATCTGTATAAACACCAAAACACTTTTACACCTATTTTTAATGACTATAGATTGCCAGCTTTATTGTTTGTGTTATCTGTGTCTAAGATTATTTTTTATAAAGGTGGTACTTTGATGTAATAAAACTTGATTATTAATTTTCTTGTAGAATTGTGATGGAACATCAACTTGTGAGGCTTTTATTTTTGTCTTGGGATAAGAGATTTGCAGGTGGTCATTTTCTTGGATTAAAATTCGCAATAAAAATGAATGAAACAATATTTAGAGGCAGTTCAATTTTTGTTTGGAGGAGAGTGATCTAACAATATGTAGTTTTAAAAGGAAGTCAATCATTAATATTACTAAGATCAGTTTTTTTTTAATATTATTAAAGGAAAAGATGTATCAGTCAGGTTTTTTTTTAATGTTGGGAAAAGAGAGTGAGTGATTTGATTTTTTTTTACTCTTTAAAAATTGAGGGAAAAAAGACTCTTGTTTTAAAGTCAGTATAGATGAAGCTGTGTGTATATATAAGTAATTCCCAGCAAGATTAAGATAAAGAAGAAAAAATGGAACAAAATTTAATTTATTGGAAAAAGTTCTTAACAATTCTATGAAATGATATTAATATATTTTGCTGTGTATAATACAATGAATTTGCATTGCTAAAACCATTGTTTCTGCTTCCTGATTAATACAGAATGGGTTAAATCACTGGTCTACTGTGGACCCATATACCAGTCCATAGTAACCAAAAGAATGGACAAATTTAAAACCAGCCAAAAATGTCATCTCATTATCATCTTTGACAAGAGGCAAGAAGAAAGGAAAGATGAATAAAAGCCACATATATAGCCAGGTTTGAAGCTATGAACCAAATTTTTTGTTAAAGTTTTCCTCAGTCATCTAAAGTGTCTAAAATGATTTTTTTTTAAATGGGAGAGACAAGCAAATCCACCAGTTCATACTTATCTAAAAGTATTTGAAATAACTCTTTTTGAAATGGTAGAAGGAAGCCAGTCAATGAATTCAGCGTTATCAAAAGTATCAACAATAAATAATTTTAAAATTGAAGAAATAAGCAAGTCAATTAATTCATGTTTATCTTAAAAGTATCAGCAAGAACTTTTCTTTTTTTTTTAAATGGAGCAAAGACAAGCAGTCTGAAAATTCAAACTCAGGACATTTATAAGAAGTGAAAGTAATCGGGTAACTATAAACTTTCCTTAACAGATCTTTTATTATTGCTTATTAAAAGTAAACCTTAATTTATTGGTCAAAGCATTATTTTTTTTTCTTTTGATACAGAAACATTAAAGGCTTGTTTATTGATAGTTATTCTCAATATCACATAACATAACACAAACATAGTTTAAATCTTTAAACTAAATTTTCATTATTTTTTTATTATTTTTTTATATTATATATTGTAATATTGAAATGTTTTTTTTATTGTTCTTCATTTATTATGATAATGAGCAACCTATAAATATGCATTTATAATGTTTTTGTTTTTTTTTATTTTATCTTGTTGCATATTAAAATTGATATAATGTATTATATTTTATTTTGCTAAAAGGTTGCAAGAATATTTTTTATATATGTAATTTATGTATTAATCTCTAATATAGGGGTATACATTTTAGACATATATGTTAACATTACCGAATGTGTGCATGTGTAACTGCTTATACAAACACGTCAAAAGAATAGGTTATGCATAGTTAGTTTAAATAGGGTAAATTATAAAGCAGGAATCACATTTGAATGGAAGTGAAATAAAACACACAAGTTACATATGAAATTTATTTTTATGACATAATAGGTTAGGAAAGTCTTAAGTAAGCATTCAATGAAATATTTTTTTAAATGTCATTTTAAGCCAGTTTATTTTAAAATATCCAAAATGACAAACTTGTGTTTTTATATAAAATTTTGGGTTTATTAGTTCTATATTGAATTAATGTAATAATAAGCCATTTATCTAATTAGTAAATTTGATTTTAAAGAAAGAAAGAGTAATAGTATTAATAAAATATAATTATATATCTTAATTGGTTTCTGAGTTCTTATTAAAAATATTGTTGTATTTTTCTTGTCTTGATTCTATTGTTTTAAATGATCATCATCATCATCGCTCACAGATATTAAGAATCATCAGCATTCGCAAATATTAAGCGCTCGCAAAATGTTAAGTAAACTAGAATGTTGATTTACCTTTAAGTATTTAGGGATTAAGCTTGATAATAACCAAATTTTAATAATTATAGTTCAATAGTAATAAAAGCTAAAATTATGTTGTGTCCATAAGTTTTGATCATCCTCATCAAAGATGGATATCGTATTATTGATTAAAACACCTTTTAAACATGGTACTGTACACGAGTTATGATCACCATCATCATTAATAAATTATAATCATTAAATCTAATGTTTAACATAATTAATATATTTAGTAAATAAGGATTTGTAGAAAGTTGAATATCATGCATAGAGATTCGTGATGATCAGTCATCATCACTAGTATTATTAAATCCTAGTTTTAACTATAAAAGTATTTTAGTAAATAAACAAACTTCTATGAATGCTAGTGAATGTAATAATTAAATCCCAGTTTGACATGGGATAATTTTAAAAAGTGCTTATGAGTTTATAAAGATAAATTTATTGTTGTGAGTTTATTAATAAGCTATGGCTGGTATCATCACCACTATTATTATTATTATTATTATTATTATTATTATTATTATTATTATTATTATTATTATTATTATTATTATTATTATTATTATTATTATTATTATTATTATTATTATTATTATTATTATTATTATTATTATTATTATTATTATTATTATTATTATTATTATTATTATTATTATTATTATTATTATTATTATTATTATTATTATTATGATATTATTATCATCATCATTATTACCTTTATATTGTGATAAATAATCTAGTTAAATGGCCATCAATATCAATAATGGTCTTCACGATGCTTGTTTAGAAGCCATTAATAAGATTATACTTGTCTGTTCATCAATATAAGTAAAATGAACTAGCAATGTCTATAAGAGTCTTGATCTATATAAATTTTTATGATATGGGGATCTTATGATTTTATTGACATGAGTAAAATATAAGAGTGTCATTTTTTTCATTAGTCATCCAAGTCATGTGTGATAAAAATGTACCGAATGAGTTTGAACTCAGTACACTCTAAACAGATATTTATCTAGATTTAAAACAATCTAGTGGCGCTCATGGGAAAACACATATACTTAGCTAAACTGAATAAAGAGTGATTTAATCCCTTTCCAACTTCGTAATATTAACTTTATATGATATTTTCTGATAAGTTGTTATAAATAGCACCAGTGTGTGCATGTGACCATGAATGGTCGTATATACATGGAAAGAGGAATGAGAAGAATTCTTGGTTAAAAGAACCTATTATTGGAGTTAAGCATAAGGAACTCCAGGAATCTCACAGTGGATAATTTTATTCAGTTGCTATATTTAATATTATTTTATTTGATGACAATGGCCAGTATGTTTTATTGTTCAAATGACTTCCCCAATATTTAAATATTTTAAATATTTAATGATGATAGTTTTAATTTTCATTGTTGTTATTTTAAGTATTGAGAAATGATATAATTTATTTATTTCATTATTACGTAATAGAATTAATGTTTAGGATAGTTGCAAACAGGCTATAATGTTATATTTACTTAATTGAAAAATATAGACACCTAGATAGAGCATGATATGCATATATTCTTATTTATATGTTAGCATCATCCTTATTTAAATATAAATTGTATTTTAGTTAACACAGTGAATTCATTTCTCATTTAATTTACTCGGTTACAAATGATCAACCGCTGGAGCATATCATTATCCTGTTTAGTGTTTAGTTATTGAATTATAGCAAATATCATTTATCACTCATCAATATATAGATTGTAATCAGTTATAAAGTAACAGCCTTTTATCAATCTTTTTGTCAGTTCATCTTTATTTATTCATACTGTTACAAATGATAGATTATAAGAATATTATAATAATTAATAATTTCGTCTATCAATATATTCTATTAATTTCGGTTACAATATATATAATATGTGAAAAAGGGAATGATAGAAAATAGAATATAAAGAGGCTTAGTTTGTTGTGCAAAATGAAAACATAAAGAAACCAAAGAGCCAATAGTATTCATGTCAACAAAAAATAGGTCACTTAAATCCTTAATGGTAAATGTCAAATGTATTGATAACCCTGATTATTTATTATGAAGTTCACACATCAAAAGTATACTTGGAATATTTAATTTATTTTTTCTCTCTTAGAGTGTTTTTTTATATTACTAATAATGACAAAATATCAAGGTGTTATAAATATATATGTGTGTGATTTGATACAAATATTTTTATGGGTTACAGATATAAATGATGTACTTTGTGGGTTGATCCTTGTATTATTTTGGTAATGAATATACTGACATTTCAGGTTGGTTACAAAAGCCATCAAATGAGTGGTGAATAAAATGTTATAAACATGGTTGTAGAGATGGTGTAAATTATAATAAAATTAAAATTCCCAGGCATAGAAGAAACAGATATATAAAATTGAAAAAAATTCAAGTTAGAAATTTTGTGGAATAATATATTTTTTTAAAAAATTTTCAATTAGAAGGAAGTTTGCATGTGTTTTATTTATTGAAACTGAGTTTTATTAGTATGCCAATGACTTCTTTGATCTTAAAAGAGTGTCAAATATAAATAAAATCCTGGTATTAGAGAAATCAATATGGTGACCTGAATGAATAGCATGAAGTGATAATGCTGATGATGATGAGGGTTGCTTAACTGCATTAGCAATTGTTCATATCTACTTAAGAAGCTTAACCAATGCCACATGAAATTTTATAAACTTCATGACCCTCAAGAGATATTAAATCTTTAGATTTGGTTATGATGTTATATATATATATATATATAAATGTGAACTTATATATATATATATATATAAATGTGAACTTTTTTTGTTTGTTGTTCTTTTATAACTTAACAAATATTGCACCAATCTTGATAAATCTTGCATGATTTCATTTACTTTTTTGTCTATAACTTCATGGCCTATACATTTTCATTTTATAGTATTTAATTATTGTTAAAATGTTGATAATTTGCATTATTAAAAGTTGTGGGAAATCAAATAATGACATATAGACTCAGGAAAAAATAGAACTGATTAAAAAATTAAAGATGTTTAAAGCCTTAGGATTTTAGCTTAAATTAAATTTAAAAAGGTAATTAAATAAAATTTAATAAAAAAATTAGTCGTTTTAAAAATTTGGGAAGAATTTATTTTTAAAAAGAACATTGCTCAATACAATGTACAAAATAATATTTTTAAACAATCTTGCCTTCAAATAGTCATTTATGAGAAAATATAAAGTGGAAATTTTTATTCACATTCTAATTAATTGTGCAATTTTATTTTGGAGAATTAAAATGGCTTGGACTTTTTGTTGACTTCAGAAAAATTGTCATTTATGATCAGTTATAAAGAAAGATTGTCTTTTAAAAAAATTAAAACCATTTTATATTGTAAATTAAATATGTGGTTTTGCCATTTCCTTTTAAGTGCATTCTCACATGATTAAGTAAGTTTTATATTAACTTGGAATTTTGATTTTCTTTCTTTTTTTGTATAGAATTTTATTGGTTATTAATTGTATCTGCAGCTTTATTCATTGTAATAGAATAAAAAATGTAATGTAGTTAATAATTAAAATATATTTAAATAGTATTTACATGACATTATAATATGTAAGTTATCAACAGTAGGTAAAAATGACGTATAACATTGTTTATAAAAATGCATTATAGTAGTTTCCTGGTATTGATATCTCATGTATTATTATATCATATAAATATTTAAATATATTTTAATTGTCAATAATTCCAATTTTCAAACTCCCTACATCTATTCAATCTACCTTATACAATTGATACAACTAATCACATACTTGTGAAAAAAATAAATGATCTCCAATATACATATTTCATGTTGAACCAGCACACATCAATTGGTCCAAATCACCATCTCTCACATATATGCAATCAGTGCTCAGTTTATATTAAGATAGCAAAACTTTAAACTTTAATGGGTAAGCTTCAATCCTCTCCACTCTCCAACTCTTTAGCCATCCATTTCATTGAAAATCCAAGGATGAAATGCTCAAAGCCCTTATTGATGTTAATATTATTGTCATATGCATGTTGTTGTACATGTGAGGGATCAGACTGACTTAAGATTAAAATGAAACATGTCTTTTGGAGATTTTATTTTCATATGTTTCAGATATGTATTATGAAATAGAAGTTTGAAATATATGACATATATTAAATTAAAATGTACATTTAAATATTTATATATGAAATTAAAATACAATATAAGCTATTACTTAAATAATAAGTGTAATAATGCTCAAGGCTAAATGGGTTTATAAGTAATCATTAAAAGCCGGCACCTCCATGTTAGTTCACTGATTATTGCAAAAATATCAATGATCAAATTTGAGTCTTGCCTCATTAATGCAATTCTGAAATGAGCTCAATCATATATGAGAACTCTACCAGACTATCTAATGACTACCAATTAGTGGATTGATCATACTATCTACCTCAACAATAAAAATTAACATATTTAATCACAAACTGAATGACTTAACTTATAAGAAAGTGATGAACATATTTCAAGGTTCCTGGGCTCAGACTGACAGATTGGGAGTGAATCACTGACCTTGGCAGCCTTCTCCTGATCCACTTAGCCTCTGATTCACATTTAGATTTTAAACTTATACTGATTATATATATTTTGATGTGCCTTTCAATGTTCAAAGAGGCATGCATAATTGTTCAACTGGGACAAAGTATGGACCAATCTAGAATTCTACTGAAGCATTGATCCAACCATCATGGTGTATTCACTTCTCATTTAGCTATGGACATTGCTTGGTATTCATGTAATCATCATTGTATAAAGTTGTATCAATTGTTTAAATAAATCTTTATTTAAAAAAAAAAAAACAGTCAACACTTAGACAGTCCCAATATCAATTTCTCAAACTGTTGTCAAGGCAGTCCCCTTTATTGTTAAATAGAGGTTGCATTGACAACAGGGTATGATTATTCTTGATACTGGGATTGTTTAAGTGTTGACTGGTTTTTAATGAATTGAATCCAAAGTTATTGAGATTGATCTGACTTCTAATATGATGGATGATTGTAATATGACTGATCTATAGTGAAATATGTATACCAGCTTTATGTAAATTTTGAAATTATTTCTTTTTAGTCTACAAAAATCTTTTTATATTTTTTATTTGCACATATTTTTAAGGATTATAAGTTTTTAACACTTTGTGTGACAATGGGCTTTCCCAGAATTCACCCACCAATAAAGAAACATATTGTAAGTTGATTAGTCGAAACCTATTATCAAGTCTCTTATCAATAACTATATGTCTATTACTAACCTCTATTAGTGATTGGTAAGAGGTTTTCTCTTATAAATATCAATTATTGATTATAAAATGGCTTTAAGTCCAATATATGGGGGGGGGGGTAAATTTTATTAGCCTAGAATTTGAACATTAATTTTAGACACAGCTAAAGAGTGCAATATTATTTCACTACGAAATCTTTCTAAAATCAATGAACTGAAATTTACTGTTTATATTTGTGATTAGAATCGATTGCCTTTTAAACGATTAATAATAATCATTAATATACGTATTCCAAGTAGATAATATCAAAATTTTCAAGAGAAAATTTTGACACTTATAAATCGACGCATAATAATTTGGTATTGATGAATATTGAACAAGTAATGAAGACATGTTTAAGAGAGTTTGACCTGGGCTAAAAGAAAAGTATTGGCTCAGAATTGAAATATATCTTAAATGCAATGAAGATTGCCAATTCCTCAACAAGCTTTGTGATAAATGCTTAACCAGAGACAGAGATATTTTAAGTGTTGGCTCTGGCTAAGCATTTATCACAAAGCTTGTTGAGGAATTGCCAATCCTCATTGTTTATAACTTACAAGCTTAAGATATAGTGTCATGTAAACTATGACTCTTATTTTGACTATTTATATCTTAAATCCCATTTATGTTTTTTCAGATGTGTTCGTTTCAAAAATATGTGCTGAAATAGATTTTTTAAATATATCTAGAAAATAAAGTTGAATTATTCCCTGCATTTTCATTAGATTAAAACGAAGATATATTAATCTTTAACTGAGATTAAAGCTTCTATCTGGGCTATGATTAATCTCTTGTTTAATAAATGGTTAATATGAGTCCAGAAAGTTTGCTGCTTGTAAATCTAAGTGTAATAATGTGATAAAAATAAGTTTTAGGCAAGTAATCAAGCCAACGGTAAAAGATTGCGACATGGGCAAACTGGTAAGCTTGCTTCGCAAGATAGGTTGATCTTGATGTTTTTTTTTTTTTTCTGGGATGTCTCTATTTATATGTTTATGGTGGAGTAAAAGTTTTAAACTATAACTATATATATATTAAATAAAAATATTTTACATGATTAATTTTTAATTAGTATATTGATATTGATAGTAAAAATATGGATAGTAATAATAATATATTAATAAATTCGTATCTACTATATTTTCTAAATAATATTCAAAATTCAGTTACATAAAATATAATAATCACTCTAAAATGAAAAGTGACGTCTTAGTTATTGGTATATCTAATTCTTAGCACACCAATAATTATTTTAAAAAAATCAAAATCGAAGTAAAAAATCTTTAATAACTTAATAAAAACTTACTGTGACACCATTCAATTTTTTTCTTTTTATATCTTTGACCGAATTTGTTTTTGCCTATAGCCATTAAATACTTTTAAATACGAATCTCGTAATTATGTTAATAATTGTTTTCATAATCCAAATTATTATTAAAATTAATGTTTCGTTAATTATATATGCAAAGAATGTAAATAATTTTAATTATATACTGTAAATCTGAAAAGATAAATATATGTATATGTGTGTTATTTATAAAATAATATTTTAAAAAGTTAATAAATAATTTATTTTGTTTAATCATTCTTGTAAGATGGTGTATCTGCCAATCTAAATTAACAGTTGTAATAAAGTTTCTTAGTCTTACAAACATTATATTAAATTTAATTGACATCATCATTAATAGAAGCTGTGAGAGATTTTAATTGCAGCAGAAAAATAACAGAAGTAAAAAAACAGAAACCAAAAAAGTTATTAAGTTTTATCTTAAGGTTTCACAAATCAGGTGTAATTACAAAGATCTTTACATGCATAAATGAACTGGTATGGAGATTGAGGTGTTTGATACCTCTAGCTTGCTTGATAAGCTAAGATTGTTTTCATAGTGCATGAATACTAGATGAGATGATCAGAGGTTCTGTACTGATGGATGATTACTATATGGTAGAAATGAGACTTCAAGAAATGTAATGATAAATTTAAAAATGTGAATATATATATATATATATATATATATATATATATTGTAACAATATTTATAAATTGCCATTTGTAACAATATTTATAAATTAATATCAATTATGTATTTGTAACTATAATAAATATTTAGATAGGGGAAATTATTAATTATTAGATATATGCCTATCCAATATGTACCATTTGTAACTATATTAATTCATCATAGTATAGATAAAGAAATTATAGAATCACTGTGCCACTTGAAAATATCAGCATTAAAGATTCTTGGTATTTATTTATATATTGGGGCAGTCATCTGAACAATAAAACGTACTGGCCATTGTCATCTAATAAAATAATATTAAATATAGCAACTGAATAAAAGTACCCACTGTGATATTCCTGGAGTGCCTTATGCTTATCTCCAATACTAGGTTCTTCTAACAAAGAATCCTTCCTATTCTTCTTTTCAAATATATAAGACCATTCATGGTCATATGCACACACGGGTGCTATTCATGACAACTTATAAAAAAATATATTTTATAAAACTAATATTATGAAGTTGGAAAGGGATGATATCACTCTTTATTCAGTTTAGCTAAGTACATGTGTTTTCCCATGAGCGCCACTAGATTGTTTTCAATCTAGATAAGTATCTATTTATAGTGTACTTGAGTTCAAACTCATTCAGTACATATTTATTACACATGACTTGGATGACTATTGAACAAAAATGACATTCTTACATTTTATCTATATTGATAAAATTACAAGATCCCAATATTACCAAAGTTTATACTATAGATCAAAGATTCTTATAGACATTGCTAGCTCATGAGCATATATTGATGAACAGACATGTATAATCCTATTAATGGCTTTCAAACAAGCATGTGAAGACCATTATTGATATTGATGGCCATTTAACTAAATTATTTATCACAATAAAGGTAATAATGATGATGATGATAATAATATCATAATAATGATAATAATAGTGATATCATAATAATGATTATAATAGTGATGATGATACCAGCCATGGCTTATCAATAAACTCACAACAATAAATTCATCTTTATAAATTTATAGGCATCTATTAAAATTATCATATTTCATACTGGGATTTAATAATACTAATGGTGATGATTGATCATCATGAATCTCTTTGCATAGTATTCAATTTTCTATAAACCCCTATTTACTAAAATATATTTATTACGCTAAACATTAAATTTAATGATTATAATTTATTAATGATGATTGATGGCGATCATAACTTTTATATAGTATTATTTGAAACATTTTTAACTAATAACATGATATCCATCTTTGATGAGGATGATCTAAATTCATGGACACAACACAATTTTAGCTTTCTATGTTGAACTATAATTATCAAAATTTGGCTATTCTCAAGCATAATCCTTAAATACTTAAATATCAACATTCTAGTTTACCTATTATTTTGCGGACGCTTAATATTTGCAAGTGATTGCTCAATATATACGAATGGTAATACTTAATAACTGCGAGCAATGATGATGAATTAAAATGATAGAATTAAGACAAAAAAAAAAAACAATATTCTTAATAATAACTCGGAAACCAATTAAGATATATAATTATATTTTATTAACACTACTACTCTTTCTTTCCTTCTTTAAAGTCAAATCGACAATTAAATAAATGGCTTATTAATATAAAAATTTATTTAAGTATAAGCAAATAAAATTAATATATAGGTTTGTCACTTCTTGATATCTCAAAATAAGCTGACTTAAATCAATATTAAAAAAAAAACATATTCTATAAATGCTTATTTAAGAATTTTCTTACTTATCATATCATAAAATAAATTTCAGGTGTAACTTGTATATGTCATTTCATTTCCATTCAAATGTAATGCCCTACTTTTCAATTTACCATTTTAAACTAATCATATATAACCTATTCTTTGATGTGTTTGGATATGCAGTTATACACTCACGCATTCGGTAATGTTAACATATATGTTTAAAATGTATACCCATAAATTACATATATAAAAATATCTTTTCTCTTTTGCAACCTTATAGCGAAAGAAAATAAAATACATATATTAATTTTTAATATGCAACAAGATAAAATAAAAATAAAAAAACATTATAAATGCATATATCTATAGGTTGCTCATTATCATTAACAACTGAAGAACAATTAAAAAAAAACATTTCAACATTACAATATATAATAAAAAAAAAATAATGAAAAATTTAAGTTTAAAGATTTAAACTATGTTTGTGCTATGTTGTGAGATATTGCAAATAACTATAGATAAACAAGTCTTTAATGTTTCTGTATCAAAAAAGAAAATTGCTTTGACCAGTAAATTAAGGTTTACTTTTAATAAGTAAAAGAATAAAATCGGTTAAAGAAAGTTCATATTTACCCGTCTACTTTTTACTTCTTATTAATGTCCTGAATTTGAATTTTAGACTGCTTTTCTTTGCTCACCAACAACAACAACAACAACAAAAAAAGAAAGTTATTGCAGATACTTTTAAGATAATGCTGAATCAATTGACTTTCTTGTTTCTTCAATTCCATTATTATTCACTGTTGATTGGCGTCCTTCTACCATTTAAAAAAAAGTTATTATAAGTACTTTGAATAAGTGGGTACCGGTGGATTTGCTTGTTTCTCTTCTTTAAAAAAAATAATTGCTGTCGACACTTTAGATGATTGAGGTAAATCAACAAAAATTTGATTTATGGCTTCAAACTTGGTTCTACATGGATGTTATAAATTTTCTTTTTCTTCTATTTCCTCTTCTCCATTCATTGGAAGGTAATGAGCTTTTAATAAGCCAGGAACTAGAAATAAAGCATTCCATATAGCTTGTGTGGTTGGCTTCAAAATCTATCCTTTTGTTAGTTATTACTGGATACATGACTTCATAGACAGATCAGCGGTTTTGACTCTTTCTGTATTAACCAGGAAGCAGAAAAAGATGGTTTAGCAATGCAGAGGCATAGTCTTATGCATAACCAAATATGTTAATATCATTTTTATAATTATTACAAGCTTATAATAAATTCAATCTTGTTCCATTTCTATCCTCTTCTTTCCCACTGCTGGAAATTGCTTTATATCAACGCACATTTCATTTGCTCTTTTTTTTTTCAACTTTCAAAGAGTGAGAAAAAAAAAATTAAAGCGTTCACTCTCTTTTAAAAAAAAAATCATCAGAGCTTACATTTCTGCTGAAGAATAATAACAAGGAAGGACCAACTGAGTTGAGTCTCAAAATAATAATAATAATTTGAGTGACCTTCACTCTAAAAAATTTATGACTGACTGATCATCTCTCTAAAAAAATTTTAAGACTAACTGATTAAAAAAATTGTTTTAATCGTTTATATCGCGAATTTCAACCAAAGAAAGAAAAAACATCTGGAAATCTTTATCTTAAAAAAAAAATCAAAGCTTCACAAGTTTGACGGTCACAATCAATGACAACTTATAATTGACCGCTATCGCTATCTACATCAAAGCACCTCTTTTGTAAAAATAATCTTAAGATACAGATAACAACAAAGCTGGCCATCTATAGCCATCAGGAATAAGTGTAAAAGCATCTTTGTGTTTGTACAGATGTATTCATTGTGTCACACGTGTACATTTTTTTTATCTCCTTATCTTACAATCTTAATTGCTTTATTTCACACTTTTCTGATTTACTCTTTTTTAACAAAATGAAAGTTAAATAAATTTAACACATATTATTTAATAATAAAAAATATTATATAATAAATCACAAAAAAAACTGCTTATTCATAATAATAAATCTATACATATAAATCTCTGTATGTATAAAAGAATAAAAAAAAATTTTTTTTTTTTTTTAATGATTGAATACTGTATGTATATGTACATTTTGCCTCACCCCCAAACAAAAAAAAAATTTTGAATATAAAAAAAAATTGCTTAGGTCATGAGTGCCATTGGTTTTAGGCTACGTACATTATATGTGCCTTTTACTCCTTCTGACGATTCTAGTACAAATGCATTTTCCCCTTTTCTTTCCTTTAGCATGAATGGCCCTTCATATATATTATAGAACTTTTTGAATGTATGCTTCTGCGGGTCGCTAACATGAGGAGTTTTAACAAGGACATGATCGCCTACTTTGAACTGAGTGGGTTTCTTTGGACCTTTAGCAATCCGTTTCTTAGCCATTCCTTGCAAGTTATTCCTTGCTCTTTCCACTAGGGTCTCTCTACTGATTTCTTCCTCCTTTATGCTGGGCAGTGGAGTCTTTATAAGGTTTGGTTCTCTCTTTCCATAATGTAGGTGAGTTGGGGCAAATTTTGTGGATTCATTTTGGGTGATATTAATATACCCAACCACTTTGCCTAATTGTTTAACCCAACTCTTATGATGGCCCTCCAAGTAAACCCTTAGCAATCTCCCTAACTCCCTCATGACTCTTTCACAGGGGTTAGATTGGGGGTTACGAATGGAACTTAGGACATGTTTAATCCCTTGGTGCTGTAACCATCGGTTCCACTCCTTGGAGAGAAAAGAGGTGGCATGGTCTGTTAGAATAGTTCTTGGTTTTCCCACTAAGGTAAATTGTGAACTTTCTAAATTTTTAATTGCCCCTCGTGCATTGGCTTTGTAGACAGGATATGCAGCAACAAATTTCGAGAAGACGTCATAAGTAACCAAGATATACCTAAATCTCCTATACGGTGGCGATGGCCCATAAAAATCTATAGCCAATAGATCATTTGGCTCATTAGGAATAATGGGTTGCAAGATCCCCGCATATGAGCGACTAGTATACTTGGATTTTAAACAAATTTCACAATACTTAAGACATTGTAGTATTGAGGCATACATATTGGGCCAGTAGAATAGTCTCTTAATAACATATTCCACTTTTCTGGGTCCATAATGCCCATACAAGCAGTGAACATAATAGATTAATTTTCCCCTAATACTTGTGGGGATGTATATTCTCCATGAAGTCTCCTGATGTTCAACTGTTTGGTAATGCAATAAATCCTGTTTTATACAATATCTAATGATGGATTTATTTGTTATCATTTTATTAACTGCATCCCCTTTAATTTTTTTAGACAAATAGGCCATTATTGGCTGTAATTTAGGATCTTGGCTTTGTAACTGGGGTAATTGACTCAATTCTTTTTCCACAGAATCATCAACAACAAGGGTTATGGCTGCTATATATGCCTGGTCTAGATTTACATGTTGTGGTTGGATTCTCACAGGATTTCTACTGAGAATATCTGCAACCACATTTTCTTTGCCTTTACAATATTGAATTTGGTAGTTGAATTGTTGCAGGAATAGGCTCCATCGGATCAGCCTTTCATTGTTTAAATAGCTCCTATTCAGGAACTCTAGGCTCCTGTGATCCGTTATTACGACAATGTGGGATCCCACCAGGTACTGCTTAAGTTTCTGAAAGGCCCAAACCACTGCTAATGCTTCTTTTTCAGTTGTAGTATAATGTAATTCAGGCCCTCTCAGAAGACGACTAAGAAAGCAAAGTACCTGTGGTCTGTGATCTTGATCTAATTGGAATAAGATCACCCCCAGCCCATATCCACTGCTATCAGTTTGTATATAAAAGGTAGCTTCAAAGTTAGGATATCCTAATATGATTTGATCAAGGAATTTAGTTTTAATGAGGTTCATTTCTGTGGAATGTTGCTCTGTCCATTTCCATCTAATGTCCTTTCTTAGTAATTGGGATAGATAAATGGTGTCATAAGCAAAATTTTTATAAAAGCGATGGTAAAAATTGCAGACACCAAAGAAGGATCTTAGCTGCTTTTTATTTTCTGGCTGTGGAAAGTTCCAGATTGCACTTATTTTATCAGGGTTTGGTTTTATTCCATCCACTCCCACCAGATGACCTAGAAATGGTATTTCCTGTACAGCAATAGTACTTTTGGTGAGATTAATTTTTATATTTTTCTCCTTACATTCAGTTAAAAAGGTATTTAGATGTTGGAGATGTTCTGCTGCATTGCTTGAGGCAATGACTATATCATCAACATATGTTGTGATGACATTTTTAACTTCCTCTGATAGTACTCCATCTAGGCATCGGATCAAGCCTGCGCTACTATTTATCAGACCAAAGGGCATCCTTTCAAACACATATGAATGACCCTCATGTCTAAATGCAGTATACTTTTGATCCTCTGGGTGCAGATAGATTTGCCAATAACTGGCAGTCAGATCAAAGGTACTGAAAATAGTTTTACCTCTGAATCTGATTAGCAACTCTTGTATAGTGGGAGGGACGTCCCTTTCTGGGATGGTTAATCGGTTTAAAAACCTTGCATCTAAGCATACTCTGACAGTGCTATCCTTCTTTCGGACAATAACCAAAGGGTTGTTATATGCAGATGGACATTTTTTTATGACATTCCATTCTACCATTTTTCTAACTTGGGCATTGACTTCAGCCCTATATTGGTAGGGGATGGGGTATATTTTACATTGATACGGTTCCGAATTCATTAATCGGATCCGATGCACATACCCCTTAATAATGCCAGGTTTTCTGGAAAACACTTCCATGAACTTACAAAGAAGGTGAAACATTTTCCCTCCCAAATCAGGGTCTATACTCTCAATTCCTTTTAATTTATGTCTCACATCCTGCTGAGTGGAAGCCTCTTGGATTGTAGCAATGCTGGCTTGATAAAATGGTATTACTCCTTCCAGGACTTCATCTCCACTCTGACATCTTATGTGCTTGTTATAAAAATCGATCACACTCCCATGCCTATTTAAAAAATCGGATCCTAATATAACTTCATATATAAGGCCTTGCATGATCAAGAAGGCATGTTCATATGAGTGAGATCCTATTTGTAGGGCAAGCCATACTTGCTGGGTAAATAGCTTGGCCTTTTTGCCATTAGCTAATATAATAGCAGTTTGCTTCATAGGAAATTTGGGAATTTCCTCATCCTCCCTTAGCATTTTATGATACAGTGCCTCAGAGATTATTGACACCTGGCTCCCTGTGTCCACTAATGCCTTGGTTTCTATTCCTAAAATGACCAGTTTGATC